>APFE030661376.1:51193-144357 GCA_000404065.3 Pinus taeda | reverse complement strand
TTTTTTTTTCTTCTTTCTTATAAATAAAACCCGTTGTAGATGGTTACTATAGGAGTTCACAAGAAAAAAAAAACACTAAATTCTCTGTTAGATTTTGATTTTTTCGCTTGTACAAATAGTAAAAATTTTCGAAAAATCTGATCTTTATTATTGATGGATAGAGTTAAATTTAGCCTAGATATAATACTAGTTTCAACTTCAAAGAATTTTATGAAAGCAACCTTTGGCAAAAAATTTGTTTTATATCAGCACAATGAAAGGTATTAATAATAAAATAAATATTCTCTGTAAAACCGCTGTTTTCAAACTCTATTATTGTCATCCAGATCTTTCTTAAGGAATAACAATGGTTTCCTCCCTGCTAAAGAAAATCACAGCATTCAGAGAAACAATCCGAGAAAACACTATATATCAAAGAATAAGAGGTCTCATCACGAGCCAGCTTATCATGATCACAGATATTATAACTTGCTGACTTTGCCAATACTGTCTACCAAAACAGGGCAACGACTTAAGATTGTTGCAATCAAAAGACAAGGGGTCTCATTATGAGCCAGCTTTTTCAGCAAAAGTGTAAATCAAGTGAATGACTGTGTCATAATTTGGCCACCAAACCAAGACATTGTTCTTTAGAGAATAAAAAAAGGAAAAAGTGTCAAAATGGGTTTTTCTCTGAAAAGTTGTAAATAGCCTTAAGCAGGATAAAGGATCATTGCTGGGTAATAGGCAACCCTGTCGAGGCTATGGACACCTGCTGGCAGCAGAGGCTCTACCTATGACAAATGAGCATATTTAAAAAAAGAAAAAGAAAAAAAGAAAAAAAGAAAAAAAAAGCCAGCACACAGAGATGACCTTATTTTATCTTTAAAAGACCAAGTAATGGCTGGTGTAAATGCAAGGACTAAGCTTGAGGAAGCAAACGATTGAAATAGAAAAAGGTTGAAACAAAATATCATTGATAGGATAAGGCATAATGTACTCTATCTGTCCATAACAAAATTTAGACTTATGAAAATTTTTCTGTTTCGGAAGTTAAAATTCAATAGAAAAATAGAGATAACTGGTTCTTCCCAGTGAATCACCATTGTTGTGGCCACCAACAACCCCCCTCTTTGTTTGATATTAGCAATAACACCAAGCAAATGGGGACCCTTGATAAAAAATCCAAACAGACAGTTTTATGAACATTTTTGTATTTGATTCCTTAAAACTTTATCGCATCAAAAGAATGAAACGTTTTCTTATGAGCATAATAAACTACGAAGAAGCGACGCGAAATTCATCGCATCGCATTTACTATGAAGCGCTCTTAAATGAAAAACTTAAAAAATATCCGACGGCCGATATGCGACGTTGCATATCTCAATATCGCATAAGTAGCGCACAAATGACTGAACGACTAAGTTCTGCGATGATGCGATCTACGATGGTGCGATTCGGCGATCTGCGATAAATACGATTTGCGATGAATCGCGATCATGATTTTCTGCGATGACACATCTTGACAATGTGATCCGCGATGCGAGTCGCAGAAATCGCCCATCGCAAATTTTCCTCGACGCAGTATTCAATGGAAAGCTGTCCGTTAACCAAAATTGGGCGCGCACCTTAAAAGAAATTAATGGTTGTACGCCAAAGTATTCAGGAAGGACAGTCTCATGTATTTCGAAGAGTCAGTTCGCTACGGATGTCGTGATTATGCATTCATAAGAGCTTAAAGCTTTCATGTCAATATTTATTACCATTACTCTTTTCCTTTGCATAAACTGTAAGACAGGAAATAACATGAAGCAATGTGCAGGAAACATCTAAGGAAAAGGGGAAAGCATCAATGTTCGGAGAACAGAGAAGAAATCCCTTCAGAAACGGATACCGCATGCGACAGGATCACAGACTCCAGAGTATCACTCAACAGATGCTGATGTCAACAGGCCACCTAAATCTCAGAGTCAAAGACGCACAAAAACAACATGTTTACAAAAAACCCTAAAGCTTACACACCAGAAAAGCCTGGAATGAAGAACGGAGACAGTTTTCGATGCAGAAAATTATTCAGAGAGTTAAGTCTCTAGCTTTTTCAGTCATTCGCAAGGTCGGAAACTGAAATAGCAAAAGCAGAATTAGTTTAAGGGAAACTTGGGTTATTACCAAGAATACACGCAGTGAATACACCCAGCCAGAGGAAGATTCTCGAAAATATCTTCTAGTTTGCCAGAAAGTGGCGCCAACGCTTGTTATTTCTATTTTCATAGCTCAAACGAAAACGGAAAGCAACCAGCCGACTCTTCCCATGGCGAATGTTGCATGCTTTCAGCACTAAGGAGCAAATACAGAGATAGTTTAGAATTAGATTCAATTTTTTAGAAATAGTTTTGCTTTGTCAAAAGGGCGGTCATTTAAAATCGTATCCTAAATTTATGTAATTAAGTTAATTAGTTAGCAGTATTTAAACCCTTCTCATGCATTTAGAGAAGGGTCCAGAGATTTGTCAAATGGAGAATCTGTGTTGACTACGGAGAGCTCAACAAATCCACAAGGAAGGATGATTTCCCCTTTCCCTTCATTGACCAAGTCCTTGATGTGCTTGTAGGGAAAAAATATTCTCTTTTTTGGATGGATTGAGTGGGTACAACAAGATCCATATTAGTCATGAGGATCAGGATAATACCACCGTTATCTATCCTTGGGGAATTTTTCTTACAAAGTCCTCCCATTTGGCTTGTGCAATGCCCGTGCCACCTTCCAAAGGGTTGTGCTTAGTATATTCTTTGATTTTCGGTATGATTTGGTGGAAATATACATGGATAACTTCAAAACCTATGGGGATGATTTCCAAGAGTGTCTCTCAAACATGAGTAAGGTCTTTCAAAGGTGTGAGGAGATGAACCTCTCCTTGATTGATGGAAAGTGCCTATTCTTGATGAGTGAGGGAATTGTATTAGGGAATTTCCTCTCCTCAAAAGGAATCCAAGTGGACCCTAATAAAATAACCATCATTAAAAAAGTTCCTATTCCTCAAAAGCAAAAACATGCTAGAAGTTCCTTAGGACTTTTAAGATATTATTAAATATTCATAAAATATTTTAGTAAAATTGCTTCTCCTTTATTTTCATTACTAACCAAGGATGTTGATTTTTGTTGGACAAATTCATGTCGTGAAGCATTCGAGGGTATAAAAGAAAAACTAATGAAAACACATATACTAAGAGGCCCAAATTGGACCTCACCCTTTCATATTCATAGATGAATCATATAGGTTAATTGGGGTAGCTCTAGGACAATTTGAAGGTAAACTCCCCTATGAAATTTATTTCATTAGCAAAAATCTGTCAAAGGTTGAATTAAACTATACAATAATTGAAAAAAGTTCCTTGCTATTGTACATTATTTAAATAAATTTAGACATTAATTCAATGGTTCCCAAGTCTTTACGCATAGTGACCATGCATGATCAAGGTGGCTCCAAAGACTCACACAGGACAAAGAAGGCTTATGGAAGCTCAAAAATCAAATTGATCAGAATGCTTTCAAACTAGGACAAGAGCATAGATCTTTTTCTCTTGATTGCAGCGGTGCGAACGGTTCGTCAATCCGAGTTCGTATGAGGGAGAACGAACCAGTAAAAGTTGGAATGTGGGCCAGGTTTAAGTGTCCTACAAATTGACCGACACTAGGGCATGAAATCTAGCTCCCGAAAGTGGGCGAATTTGTTGGATCATTAATTTGTCTAATATCTCCTATATTAGACAAAATAAAAAAAATTCCCTATTTAATAGAAAAATAAAAAAAATATAAATGAGGTGGTAGGCCACCACCCCCCCCACCCCCAAACTATATTACAAAAAAAAAAAATTATTAAAGGACCGACGGGCCATGACCCTCGCTGGCCCAACCACAACTATATAACAAAATCATATTAAAAAAAGGACTAATGAGCCATGACCCCCACCGGTCCAACCGAACCCTCCGGTCAACCACTTATACGTTGAACTATATTAAAGGGGTGGGCAAGCCACCTTTGGTGGACCCGGACCACACCCCAACACCACCACCATGTTTAATGAAAATATTACGGAGGCCGGCGGCTATCGAGCCTGTCCCAACCACGTGGGCTGGCCCGCCACCATGTGGTGACCCATGTCACATCACAGCGAACCAAACCACATTTAATACCATTTGCTGCGGAGGTTAAGGGGCAGGCCACCCAATGCGGACCCGACCCCAAAACAAAAATATGTGGATTTTTTCAAAGCAAAATGCATATAATTTTGGAGGGCTCAGGATTTGATCCCCAACCTCCACGCTCCTAATATGTTGACTTAACCACTAGGCCAACGACCTTGTCATTGTTTTATCCGCCTTAAAGACATTATATAAACCCATATTTTCTTAGTGTACGGAGGCGAAGATGGAGGACGAAAAATGAGACAGTCTTAATTAATTTATTGTAGGCAAAACCATGAACCCAAAGAAGAGGTAGGCGAAACCATGATTGGGCAAAATTCTCAGGAGGGTGAAATTTTTGCAGTGTCCAAATTGGACAAATTTTATGTCGATCCTACACCCCATAACAATAAAAACTTGATGGCGCAGTCAGAATTTTGATCTTATCAGCAGATCTTTAGATGACTTAGAGGAGGGAATCTTTGAGGACTCTAGGGGGAATCTAAAATATTCCTTAAGCCTCAGATTTTCACTTTCTCAGAATTTAGAAATTTGATAGTCGATTTTGCACTATTCGATGCCACAAATCTGATGGTGCATTCATATTTTCCGTTTGATCATTTCATTTTTCGGCCACTTTTCCAAGTGGAGTGCAGGTGTCAGAATTCATGTGTGAGCAGTCATTTCTATGCGATTTGACATTGCGAGGTCGATGGTACGGCCAGCTTCGGTAGTTCGACATCCTTTTCTTCAGATGGCCCCAGGATGTGAGGTATATGCCGTGTGTTCATGTACTTATTTTTGCAATGAGATGCATTGTGCTGCACAAATCCTTGTTTGATGTTTGACGTGGGATTTTGTTTTCTTACTTGTTTCATGGTTTCTGCTTGATGTGATGCGAAATCATTTGTGGGATGTACTTGTTATCATGATTTGTCATGTTTTGTTGAGACCCCTTTTGTCATTATGTGGATGGGATACTCATGTGTCACCATGTATGTTTGTATTGAGATTCCTTTTATGCCATGTTGGCAGGATTCTCATTATCATCATGCATGAGTTTAGGTCATACTGATAGGAGTCCTTTTTTGAATGAGAGTTCCCACAGCAGAACATCTCTTGGAGCCACTCCTGCATGAGGGAATTTTCCTTGTATGATAGCGACATCACCACTGGCAACACTTAATGCAGTGGCCCACACCATTTTGACACCGGGGCCTGGAGACGTAGTCCCTGCTCGACGAACTCCATTATCAACGTCTTGTTATTTTATGTTGCTGATGATTGTCATGTTCCTTCTTCTTAACAACATGCATATATGTTCAATTATGCTATTTTAAATGCAATTTTAATCACATCATGAAAGTGAAAGATCTTGGTTAAATCCGGGAGTTGAGTCAACTCGGATCAAGTTTGGTATTAGAGCATTCTTTGTGTGGATGTGAATTGCAAGCGTGGACAATGGACCGTGCAATGACAAAAGATGAAAAAGCGATGTATGAGACCATGCTCAAAATTTCCAAAAGGGTGGAAATAATGTATGAAGCTCTACAAAAAGAGACAGAGGAAAAGGAGCGATTGTAGCTTCAGTTTCAAGCCACAGAAGAGGCCCTGGAAGAACTGGAGCATGACAACCAGAATCTTCAAATAGAGAACACTGAATTTAAGAATCTTCTACATGAAGAGAAAGAGGAAAATAGAGTTTGCTACAACAACTACAAGCGAAGGACGAGGCCTTGGAAAAGCTGTAGCGTGACACATGTGAGGTAAAACGTAATTCTCTAAATTCATGTATGTGTCTTGATGATGATTTCACTGTTTTTGAAAATCATACCATAGGAATTGGCTCCAAACTGTAGAAGAGAATGGGGTATGAAGGAAACATCTTGGGTGTTAATGGAAAAGGCATTGTCAACCCCATCAAAGTAGAAGAATTACCCCGTCAGGCAGGACTTGGGTATGTCAGAAAGGAAGTTGGGGAATGCGTCGAGACAGCTAGCGAACCACCAACTACAGATGATGAGAAGCCCTCATCAGTTCTTTCCAAATCGATAGAGGAGGTAAAATATGTTGATTTCCTTTCAGTTTCATCTCCACATAGTATGATTTCTGTTGGAGATTTGGAGATCCCAATTACAGGGATAAACATGAGGCTCCTTACCAAGATGAGGTACGAGGAGGAAAAATAACTTGGTGTTAATAACCAAGGCATAACTCAACCATTGGAATTTGAGTAGAGACCTTGATTTGCAGGCTTGAGATACACTGAAGGAGAATGCTCGAAGGTGTCAGATTCTTTCGAGACATCGTTGAAATCGTCGAGGAAAGAGAATGATGGGAAAACATCCCCATCATCCCATGGCAGTTTCCATTGCGGGGAAAGAGCTAAGGCAAGCTCTCGTCGCCATAATGACATAAGAGACTATAAGGAAAGGTATAAACAGTCTTGACATTTGAATGTGCATTTCGATTATAATCATGTTTTTAATGATGAACGTAAAACATGGCATCGAAAAACATGTACCTTTTGTGGATTACATAACCATACATTTTCTAAGTGTTGGAAAAGAATGGCAGCACACAAAAGGATGAGGCATGAAATACCCTCTCAACAGCAGGTAAAGAAACATGTTAAGCATATTTGGAGGAAGAATATGTATTGCAATCATTGCAACATAGGTGGCCATCAAAGAGCAACTTGTTGGAGGCTCCATCCAGAGCAACGCCTTAAAGACAAAGTGTCGGTGCATGAACCATATGAAACGATTATTCCACAAGCAAAACCACCACAAAGAGGTGACCCATTCACCTTGATAAGTGAAAAATGGTTTCTAGATATGTTAGCTTATCATGGTCGTGCTTTTGTAAATAATTTGTTGCATTTTAAAATGTAAAAAGTGATGATGTGTTTTCTGTCACTTGCTAAGCAACAATGATGTCTGGTCTTATTTTGTGTTGCATGATAAACTGTGAAAGTGACATCATGTTTCCATCACTTGTCAAAGAAAAATGGTGTTTGGCCATATTGTTGCAAATCATGTGTTGCAGTGATGATGTGTTTTCCATCACTTTTTGGAGCAACAATAATATGTTGGCCTTGTTTTCGTAGCTGAGGTACTGTGTCCATCTTAATGTAAACTTGACAATCGAGTATGTGTTATAAAATCGTGGCATGTATGGGATGCTTGGGTCATTAGTTGGTCATGAAAGTCAAGCATGTAATTTACAAATCAATGTACTTGAGGTTGCAGGTGTCGGCTCATCGCTTAAGGTTCCGAAGAACAAAGGTGAAGGAGATGGAAGTGGGACCTTTTTCAGGGCACTTGTGATGCAGATAAGGTACAAATAAGTTGTAGATTATTTTTCATGTTTATGGAGGACCAAAAGCTCCTGAGTGGGGAGGCTTGATCTAGGTGGCTCCAGAGACACGCACAGGACAAAGAGGGCTTATGGAAGCTCAAAAATCAAAGTGATCATAATTCTTTCAAACCAGAACCAGAGCATAGATCTTGTCGTCCTAATTGCAACGGTGTGAACAGTTCGTCAATCTGAGCTCGTATGAGGGAGAATGAGCCAATAAAAGTTTTGCTCAAAGTTGGATTGTGGGCCAGGTTTAAGTGTCCTACAAATTGACTGACCCTGGGGCATGAAAATTAGCTCTCGAAAGCAAGAGAATTTGTTGGATCCTTAATTTGTCTGATATCCCCTATATTAGACAAAAGAAAAAAATGCCCTATTTAATAGAAAAATAAAAAATATAAATGAGGTGGCAGGCCACCACCCCCGCCACCCCCAAAGTATATTACAAAAATAAAATTCAATTATTAAAGGGATGACGGGCCATGACCCCTGCCGGCCCAATCGTAACCATATAACAAAATTATATAAAAAAAAGGACTGACAGGCCATGACCTCCGTTGGTCCAACCGAACCCTCTGGTCAACCACTTATATGTTGAACTATATTAAAGGGGTGGGCGGGCCACCTCCGGTGGACCCGGCCTAGACCCCAAAACTACCACCATGTTTAATGCAAACATTACAGAGGCTGCCGTTATTGAGCCGGCCTAGACCCCAACACTGCCACCATGCAGTTGCCCCATGTCACATAACAACGAACCAAACCATATTTAATACCATTTGTCACGGAGGTTAAGGGGTGGGCTGCCCAATGTAGACCCGACCTCGAAAAAAAAATATGTGGGGTTTTTCAAAACA
The DNA here is from genome assembly GCA_000404065.3 of Pinus taeda. Taxonomy (NCBI): domain Eukaryota; kingdom Viridiplantae; phylum Streptophyta; class Pinopsida; order Pinales; family Pinaceae; genus Pinus; species Pinus taeda. The sequence goes on along the minus strand of APFE030661376.1, from coordinate 135,976 downwards.
AAATGCAGGTAATTTTAGAGGGGTTGGGGTTTGATCCCCCGACCTCCGCGTGCCTAGTATGTCGACTTAACCACTAGGCCAATGGCCTTGTCATTGTTTTATCTGCCTGAAAAACATTATATAAACCCGTATTTTCTCAATTTGTGGAGGCGAAGATGGAGCAAGGAAAATCAGACATAAGTTTTAATTAATTTATTGCAGGTGGAACCATGAGCCCAGAGAAGAGGCAGGCAGAACCATGATTGGGCGAAATTCTCAGGAGGGTGAAATTTTTGCAGTGTCCAAATTGGACAAACTTTATGTTGATCCTACACCCCATAGTGACACAAACCTAATAGCATAGCATAATTTTGATCTAAGCAGCAGACCTTCAGATGACCCAAAGGCGGGAATCTTTGAGGAATATAGGGGGAATCTAAAATATTCCTTAAGCCCCAGATTTTCACTTTCTTAGAATTTAGAAATTTGACAGTTGATTTTGCACTATTCTATGCCACAAAGTTGATGATGCATTCAATTTTTCCATTTGATCATTTCATTTTTCGGCCACTTTTCCAAGTGGAGTGCAGGTGTCAGTGTTCATGTGCGAGCAGTCATTTCCATGCGATTCAATGCTGCGAGGTCGATGGTACAGCCAACTTTAGAAGTTCGACATGCTTTTCTTCATATTGCCCCAGGATGTGAGGTAAATGCAGTGCGTTCATGTACTTCTTTTTGCTATGAGATGCATTGTGCTGCACAGATCCTTGTTTGATGTTTGATGTGGGATCTTGTTTTCTTACTTGTTCATGATTCCTGCTTGATGTGATGCAGAATCATCTGTGGGATGTACTTGTTGTCATGATTCGTCATGTTTTGTTTGAGACCCCTTTTGTCGTTATGTGGATGGGATACTCACGTGTCACCATGTATGTTTGTATTGAGATCCCTTTTATGCCATGTTGGCGGGATGCTCCTTATTATCATGTATGAGTTTAGGTCATACTGATAGGAGTCATTTTTTGAACGAGAGTTCCTGCAACGGAACATCTCTTAGAGCCACTCCTGCATGAGGGCATTTTCCTTGTATGATAGCGACGCCACCACCTATGTACATCATCACTATTGACAACACTTAGTGCAGTGGCCTACACCATCTTGACGCTGGGGCCTGGAGACGTAGTCCCTCCTGGACGAACTCTATTATCAACGTCTTGTTATTTTATGTTTCTGATGATTGTAGTGTTCCTTCTTCTTTACAACATGAATATATTTAATTATGCTATTTTAAATGTAATTTAATTCACATCACGAAAGTAAAAGATCTTGGTTAAATCCGGGAGTTGAGTCAACTCGAATAATTGCAACAATTGAGTACTTAATTAATAAACCATATGTGGATGCTCACATAATTAGGTAGTTATTGTTATTACAACAATTTGACTTGACTATTGTTGACAAACCTAGAAAAGAGAATGTTGATGTAGATTTTCTATCAAGAATAACCTTGTCTATAGATGGAGAAGTTATAGATGACCAACTCATAGATGAGCATCTTTTTACCATATCACTTCTATTTCCATGCTTTTCTAATATTTCCAGTTTCCTAGCTACTATCTAGTTCCCTCCTCACCTATCTTCAAAGGAGAAAAGTAAGATTGTCAAAAAAAATGCCTCCTATACTTTGAATGGAGGAAATTTCTTCAAGTTGGGGCCTAATAAGATTATGAGAATATGTGTGAAGGAGCATTAATTATATGACATCCTCTCAGCCTACCATGATGGACCTTGTGGGGGCCATTTTGTTGCAAAGAGGACAACTTAAAAAATCTTGCAAGCAGGATGCTTTTGGCCAACCCTTCACAAGGATACCTAGATATATACTTCACAATGTGATGAGTTCCAAAGGATGGGAAAATGTATTCGAAAGGATGAAATTCCCCTCCAACTTCAAGTTTCGTTTGAGCCATTTGAGAAGTGGGGCATGGACTTAATTGGTCCTATTGATCCCTCGTCTAGGCAGAAAAAGTGCATAATTGTATGCACTGACTACCTGATGAAGTGTGTTGAAGTGAATGTAGTTAAGGAAGAAAAAAAGAGAATGATTGAATTCTTAAGGGAAGATATCTTCTACAAGTTCAGTTTCAAAGAGAATTGGTGATAGAACAAGGCTCCTATTTCAATACCAATTTGATTGAAGTGATAATGGAGAAACATGTAAAGAACCCCATAAATACAACCTAAAAAAACAAATTCCTTGTTAACTAACATTATAATACTCAAATGGTGTTCTACTTTCAAGTACTCAAGTAATACTTCACAAGTCTATAGCTTGATGTCATGATATTAGTTTGGTTATTGATTAATATTTATATTTTCACTTTTGTTTTAGTATTTCACTTATAACTTACTTATCTTACATAGTTCATATTATTCTTCACTTTGCTTATGACACCCCTTGGTCTATAGTTTGAGTTGATGGTGAATTTTTTACACAAATTAGCTTTATGGCTACCATAAGTAAAACATATCCTAACTTACCCTTCTCTTTTCATTTATTCTATATTCAACCTAACTCATCATTAATTACCAAACTCATAACCAAAACATATGCTCTTTACTGGACTTCTAATATAGGCATACATCCTTTGATTATTAAATAGGTTTTTTTGCAAATCGTGTTTCTATTCATTTTTCCATAAAAGAGTACATCAAAAGTAAAATGCAAGTAGTCTCACCCCAACTAGGTTTTTTGAATACCGCTGATAGCAAATGGAAGTGCAACACAAAAAAAATCAAGCGACAAAGTCCACAACTTGAAGGTCCAGAAGTACCAGTAAACAATCAATATACATAAAACACCTGTAATCATGTTAGTCATTAGAAGTGATGGAAGCTGGGTTTTCCGGGTTGTTCCTAGAGGTGGAGGAGGGCAGAAAGAGCATTCAATGTGCTCTTGAAAATGGCCCATCCATGCCTCCACGTTTTGAAAGTTTTCAAATAACATGTTTTGGCCTCACCAGACGACCACCACACATTACTGAGTATGGAATTGAAAGTAGTTCATCTTGGTCAAGGTTGAAATTATCTCCGCATGCTCCTCTTGCCTCACTCTCTTCGTAGTTTCTATTCGGTCCAAAATTGATTGAATGAGGTCTTGACAATGCTCCATGTAACACACCTGCTACTGCCCACATCCCACATGATACGCCACCCCCTTACTCCTCAGTCCTCCACAACGAGTTGACTCACCGTGCTGCTGAATTTGTTGGGAACGACCCCCTCGATCACCAATCAAAACTCCCTAGGCACTGCCACACCTTCCCTCTGAGCGCCCCCTACATTTTCCTCCCGTTTTACCAACTTTGTGGCCTACTGAGGTTGTCAAGCTCAATCGACCCCCTCTAGAGCTACCATGACCTGAACGATTTAGGATGGGAGACAAATCCATTTAGGAGAGGCTTGCACCTCCTTTGGACTACCCGAATTGGGCTTCTCACATGGTGAGGAACGAGACACATGAGGAGCAGTGATTAAGTGCTCAAATGATCTTATTAAGAATATTAGTTTTCTGTGCTAAGATCATCTCAGATTAAAAAATCAAATGCTATCCATGTGCTTAAGGATTCATGAGTTTTACAAGTGAAAAATGAGTTTTTATGAGCAATTTTATATAAATAAGAGACTAAACAACAACATAAAAATGTATAGAACATCATAAAAAACACATCACAACAGGAACATGATGAAGGAGTTCACCCCTCCTGGGCTACATCTCCTTGGTCCATCTACCAATGTTTTGGGCCTCTCTATTATGCGCAAATGTGTAAAAAGGTGTGTTTACAATGCTCAAATAATTCTGAAACCTACTCCAATGAGTCCAGAATGTCCAAAAATGGCTATCTAGCCTCTTTTTGCACACAATTTGGTCAAAAACTGGAGAAGTTATGACCTCTCCTAGTTTTCCCACTATTAGCTCTACACTTTCCCCAAAATCTGGCATCATCCTACAATTTCGCCCATCAAGCGTTTTAATGGAGTGAAAATTTCATCAAAAATAGGGTGAAATTTTTTGATCATTAAAGATACCTCTAACTCTTAACTTCCGAAAATTTTGGCCACGTGGGGGGGCCACGTGTCACGTGGATAAAGCCAATGATCCACCCCTGCCGGCCAGGCCCCCAACTCCACCTGTGTCGTAGCGTTCACATGGGAGGTTAACATATATATAGTTTGGGGCCATGGTTAGCTCCTAACCATGGTCTGTGGATAGAGGTTGGGGGTCAACCACCATCCCTATCCCCCAAATGTTTGTGGTTTAACTTTAAATAGTAGTGCCATACACTATAGTTAATAACCATGGTGTAGGTGGTGTGGTAAGGCCTTGTGTTGTGCGTTGGGAGGTGTAAGTTTCGAATCCTGTGGCCTTTGCTCGATCATTGAATCAAATTTTAGTGGCCTCCCAGGCTGCCACGTGGCGGCCTCCGGCTGGGCCACATGTCAACCCGTGGTTGGCCACTGTTCCAACCAATAAAAATGCACAAATTCTAACCAATACCAAGGTGCCACATGAAACAATTTGATTCACTAAGAAAACATTGACTCAGTCAACTGCCACATAACTTGTCCAGTCAACACCACGTAAGTAGTACAGACTACTGACTAGGATGTCCATTTTTTTATGAAAATTTACATGTTTGAGAAAATAGATATAACGCGTTTCTGGGAGCATATTGTGTTCGTTTCGCATGGAACTAGTTACATGATATTCAGGATGATGAGAACTACGCAGTCATTCAAGTTCCACACTATTCTGATGACTTTGATTTTTTAGCATACTTTTGAGCACCTGATCATTCCTCCTCACTGGAAGCGTTTTGGACCCAAAAATATCATTTTGAGTTGTTTGGAAGGTGAGGGTACAGTTCCCTCACCTTTCCAATCTCTATCCATTTTGATTTTGAAGGATTTGTTCCCTTGAGCCCCACTCAAAGATAGTCGACACTTCCTATTTTCGATGTACTTGTTCTTTTGTCAAGAATAATATCATGCTAAAGCTGATCATGGAATTTTAAAGAAAAGTATTCAATAGATGGAATTCAAACATTCTCTCTTTGATCTTCAATCAAAGACGGCTCATACAACCTTAAATTCTGAACATTAACAACAACATAAATTTGCATATATGAAGGCAAATCCGACTTGAAGGCATTATTACCAATCTTTTCCAAACTTCTGAATGGACCATACCTAATTAGTTTTAGCTTTTTACCTTCTCCTTGGATTCTCTCTTTGCGAATGTGAAGCCAAAATTCACCACCGACTTGGAACTTATGATCTACACGATGCTTGTCATTCCTTTCTTTGTACTCACCTTGGCTCTTTTCAAGCTCTTCTTGAACTCTTTGGTGTACCAATTGGATTTGTTCAATGAAATTTCTTGCTTTGTCTATGTCACTATGACCATCAATAGCAACATCTTTGCCAAAGATGAAATCCAAAGGAGATTTAGGCAAGTATCCCAAACATGCCTCAAATGGCAATGTTTGAGTTGAAGAGTGCTTGGCCCGATTATAAGGATGATGAATATAGTGCAAATGTTCATGACACAACTTAGGATGCTTGCTACAATACCCACGAAGAAGATGTATCATTGTTCTATTCACCACCTCTGGTTGACCATCTGTTTGTGGATGAAAAGATGTACTCTTTTTCAATTTGCTGTCCACTAATCCCCATAAGCTTGACCAAAAATTCCCAACCAAACGATAATCTCGATCACTAACAATGGATGTGGGCAATCCAAAATGCACCAATACATTCTAAAAGAATAACAGAGCAGTTTGTTCAACTGTAACTTTATTTTTACATGGCATCAAAATACACATTTTGCTGAACCTATCCACAACTACATACAAATAATCATGACCTATTTTTGAAAATGGAATACCTCCTACAAAATCCATAGAAACACTCTCCCATGGTTGTGAAGGAACCAGAAGTGATGTGTACAATCTGGTAGCACAGTTCTAAGCCAAGTCATGAGTAGGTTTTGAAATTTTTATTTTTAGGATTAATTTTGAAACTTTCAAAAAAATAAAATAAAATTTCAAACGCTACCGGAATTTCCGATAGCGCTCAATTTTCTCATTCAGATAGTCTCCCCTGTTTTTTGGACAGTCTTTAGTTATTGTTTTATTCCTGTTTTTTTAAATTTATTATTATTATATATTATATATATATATATATATATATATAATATATATAATATATATATATATATATATATATATATATTTATATTTATTTTTTTTTATATATTTTTTTTTTTTTTTTTCGTTACTGCTAGAATTTCCTGTTTTTAAAAATAAATCCGAAAACACAACCATTTCCGATTGTCCACGTGTCATGATTATGGAATATCAAATCCAAATCATGAGATTTCGTGATTGGATAGGTCACAAACCCCAAGTCAGGTCAAGTGGTAGTCATTAATTGTTTTGGTTGATCATGTTTGCTAGCTGTCAGCCATATCCATAACCAACTGTTTTCTACCCCACCCATCTTAAATAACTCGGGTTTCCCAAAATCTATAACATGTCTGCAGTGTTAGTCTCAGCTAGATATTTAAATTCCGACGACCATTCTTTCCATTCCGTGTAATTCGCTACTGGAAGGTCCGAATTAATGCAGGAAAATTGACAGATTTGCAAGATTCTCATAAAGTCCCATGTAGTAGATCAGCTGGACTCTCTAAGGCAACTTGACTTCATCATTACAACAACATGCTGTCTATCATGACATGCAATATTGTGTAATAAGGAAGGATTATATGCATGGGAGATTGAACCATGGCTTCATCTCAAATATTCGAAAGTGAAAGAAATTTCACCATTTCGAATTTTCGAAGAGCAGCTAAGGAGACACTGATTAAGGAGTTAAAGAACATATCCCAGATTTCTAAGCAACCTAACTCAAGAAAGTTGCAACCACTATTGGGTAAGGATTCAAACACTTTGACACCTATTCTTCATAATCAACAAGCAGATATTCTATGGCACCAAAGTCTAGGAAATGTGGAAATCTCAAGAGAATTGAACCACAAGGAGCCGAGTTAGTCAATGTTAATTTGAAGGTAAGCAGGTTGTTCATTCAAGTAGGTTGGTATCCACTGTGCACAAGGTTAGGAGACTCACATCAAGGAGTAGCCCGTGAATTTTCTCAGAGTTCCAATGGACATGAAGCTATCATTTTTGATTTTTAGTTACAGGTTTCAGAACAATCTACTACAGAGGCTTTTAACCTTCCCCAGGAAGGAGAAAATTGGTTAAAAGGACAACTTATCACAAGAGGAGATCTCAATGCTTTTATCAGAGATGAATACCGAGATCCTAATTGGGCCAAAGGAATTCCCAATAGTTATCTGAAGAAAGAATGGGAAGAAACAATCAAGCTAGTTAAGGTCTTCCTCACTTGTGAGAGAAGATATACAATAGTTTTTCTATACCATATGAGGTTTCTATTTCATTTTACAGGTATGGGGGCTCTTAATCTGCCTTATTTTGTATTGAAGAGCCTAACCAAAATGGTAGCCACGATTCAAACACATCAAGAAGCATTAGAGTACAACCTGTATCATCAAGCAATTATCAAGGTTCTAGTTGAAGAAGAATTGAGAAGGTGGAAAAAGACTTGGGACCATTTCTTGTTTTACAGAGTAGGCCAACCTACACCAAAACCCCAAGAAACTGATAAGCCTTCTTCAACACGGGGTCAGACAAAGAGGAAAACAACTGCATAAGCTGAGGGAAACTCCAAAAGAAAGACAAGAAGAGAAGGTGTGAGTAGAGGTTCCAAAAGAAGCAAAAAGAAGCCTTTAGCTGCTAAAACTGAAAATAAAAAAGAGTAAGGAGAAAGCTTTTCTGCCCAAAAAGTTGAAAGCTCAAAAATGGTTCCTCATTTTAGACCTTTTCCTAAGGTTTAGATAAGAACTAGGAGAAGAAAACTTGTAGCTGAAGAGAAATCTAAAGCACAGGTGTTTCTTGAAATTCCGAAAGCACATGAACAACAACAAGAAGACTAACCTCTTGATTCTAATGAGGAAATATTGAAGGAAGCAGGGTATACAAGAACCAGTAAAAACAAGAAGGAAGAGCTAAAACTAGTTGTTGGGAGGAGGCATACTAGGGAAAAGAACAAATACAGACTGAAATCAAAGGCCCTAGATAACCCTAGTTTGCTAAATGAAGTAATAGTTATAGAAGAACAACCTACAGAGTTGCAGATTGAGGATCCCTCAATTGCAGAAATTAGAAGATCCTTGAAGAAACAAAGAGGCAAAGATCCCATGCACTAGCCATCAGAGTTTTACAAAAGAAAAAATATCCAAAAAGAAGCAGAAAAGAGAGAGGCCATCATCAAATAAGACACAACAAAAATCACAAGGTCTAAATCTGCTAGAATTAAAACCAACTTGGATAAGCTTGCAGAGGCTGCAACTCACATAGGATGAAAGGGTATTTTGAAGCATTTTTGTTGAAATTTTGAAGTGGAAACATTATCCTACTAAAAGTTTCGAAGTGATTCCATTTTTTTCACCCTTACAGGTATTACCGGAATTTCCAGTAGCACCTATCACAACAGAAATATACAACTGTCAACAGCAAACCTCTGGTCCAATTTTGGAAGACAACAACTCATAACAATAGGGATAAGAAATATGATGGATATGAGATAGTTATGAGGTTTTTGAAGGTTATGTTTAACGAAGACATACGGTCATTCAATAGGCAAGACCATAAAGAGAAAATTCAGTAGCAAAAGCGACAACCAGTTAGTTTTCGAGCAACAAAGTGTCATTCTTCCCCTTCTTCTCATCTACACCTCTATTTTCTGTTGTAATTCGATGGGAGATGATCTTAATGTATAAAAGACACTCATGTAACAAGAATATAGTGGAACCACCAATTTAGGAGAGTTGGAGTTGGTGCCTCTCTTCTTATATATACCTTTTGTAAATATCATTTCAGGGTTGGATTTCGGTTCACTTGAAGACTCAGCTTAATAAAATAGATTTTTCTACACTTCATGCCGGAGGATTTTGTGATTCAGGTCATATCTAATGTGTGGTTTGTCTATCTCCTCTTTTCAACTTTCTGAATTATAAATTTGCAATAGCTAGTATAGTATGAGTGAGAATTATTAAGAGAATCTAATGATGACTTATCTACTGATTTGTGAGATACTTTATACTTGTTTTTACTTCGTAATTGTTGTTTTCCTTGTCAAGCCTGTTTTAATCTTTTAAATGATAAATTACAACATCTAGTATAGTATGAGTGAGAATCATTAAGAGGATCTAATGATGACTTATCTACTATCCAGTTTGCTGTAAATCATAATATCAGTTGAAGTAGAAATTGTTAGTGAAGGCTTCACAAAGTATTTGTGAAATACTTTATCCTTTTTCCTACTTTCTATCTGTTATTCTCCTAATTAAAAAATATAGTTTTCTATAAGGCTTTATGTAGTTGAGGTGACTGTCTTAAGATACTCAATTTTCTTAGGATAAGTATCAGCTACATGTTCTCCTTCCTCTACTCTCCTATACTACTCACTTAACCATAAAATTTATGCTTGCTTGCCACAACTTTCCAAATGCATGAAAGTTAAAGAGGAACTCAATCATTTCAAAACCCCTTCAGAAGCCATCCCACCACTCAAGAAACCCTTTTAAATTTTGAAATGAAATCATGATGTGTAAGGCTTACTCCTTTTGCAGTCTAGGAGTAACTCCTTGCATTAACACAATCCTAACTTCCTATTGCTAGGCTTACTGACTGCACATAATGAACATCCTTTAATAAAACATGACACACTTTCAAGCATATGAAGCCAATAAAAATACCTCTGTAGATGTGCCACTATCTTACATACACTGAAATGACTAGCAATAAGAGAATTATGTGCCTCTCTTATGATGTTAACTCTTTCTCCCAGTGGAATACAAAGCTTACCAAGATGGTACAACAAGTTATGATGCAAATGATAATCCAATTCCTCTACTTGGTTACCTTTACTCAAGCTTGTATAAACATCTTGAAAGTCATTGTCTAATGCATATTTCTCAATATAACTTTCTTGCAAAACATTATTATGCTTGAGTAAAGTAGCTGCACTAACAATAAGCCTAGAAAGCATATAAACAAGTTTATTGTAGATACCTTTCTTATACCTGATTACCAAGTAGGATTGTTCAAGAAAACCCATCCATCAAAAGTTCCTTGATTGTTGCAACTTTGATTGTGATTGCAAGTATTGCAATGGTTGATGATCAATGTGAATCACTTTTTCCTTATCCATCAAGTAGTGTTTCCACTTTTTCACACTTTGCACCAATGCATACTATTCCTTGTCATATGTAGGACAATTAATCACTGCACCATAGCCCCAATGGATAGCTCAAATGGTCGAGTTCCCTTTGCTAAGTACCTTTCCAATTGGGAGGTCACGGGGTCAAATCTCCTCGACGCCCTTAGGGTTAGGCCTGTTCAGATAGGCCGACGGGTAGATCCCTTCGGGTGGATCTGCCCCGATATTTCCCGTGGATGTAGCGACGACTCCGTGATCGTGAACCACAATTTAAAAAAAAAAGTTAATCGCTGCACCATTAAAAGTTTGCAAATGAAAACGAATACGCTTACCATGTTGCATGAGGATTGCACCCATGGCGTAGTCACTAACATCAGTCTGAATCTCAAATGACTATCTCAAGTTTGGAAGTGCAAGTACTGGAGCTGAACTAAGCTTTTCCTTCAATGCATCAAAGGCCTTTGGCTGTTTGTATCCCCACTGAAAAACCTTTTTCACACTTGTCAATGCATGCAAAGGAGCTTCTATAGAAGAAAAATTAGCAATGAATTTCCTCCAATATTGGGCTTCTCCCAAAAAACTTCTTACCTCAGTAACTGTCTTGGGCCTTGGCCAATTGAAAATGACATCAACCATGGAGGGATCTATTTTCAACCCACCTCCTCCAACAATATGGCCCAAGTAAACTAAAGAAGTTTTTCCAAATTCACAGTTTGACATCTTAAGATAGAACTATTCTTTCTTCAAGATATCAAGTGCTTTTCTTAGATGCATGACATGTTCATCACGAGATTTACTGAAAATTAAGATGTCATCTAAGTAGACTATAACAAACTCATCAAGAAATGGCATGAACACATCATTCATCACGCCATTCAAACAAAACTTGTTTTGTTTTCAATACTGTCTTCCAAATGTCTCCTTCAGATATTCTAATTTGATGGTAGCCACTACTTAAGTCCAACTTAGTAAAATACTTTGCATATTTCAATTGATCAAGTAAATCATCTATTCTAGGTAGTGGGTAACAATTATTTATCATATTTGTTCAATTCATAAAAGTCCACACACATGCACCATGTTCCATCCTTCTTTGGCACCAAGACAATAGGTCAATCACATGGCAAGGAAGATGGCTCGATGATCCCTTTATCCAAAAACTCTTGAATTTGCTTCTTAATTTCTATACTTTCTATCACTGACATCATGAACATGCCAATGTTAGGAAGAGGAGAATCTCGCTACAACTGTATCTCATGTTGGATTCCTCTCTTGGGAGGTAGTCCCTTTCGTTACTGAAACATATCATCATATTGGTTAACTACATCAACCAATTAAGATTTCGATTTTGAATCACAACCTCAAAAAGCTTCATTATCAACATCATTCTTGGGTTTGTCATTAGAAGCACAAACTTATTGCTTGAATTCACTAGTATTTTCATCTGCCCCGCATTAACAAGTGAAAGATTTAGTTTCTTGCTATAAGCTCTCCAATATATTTTACTCCCTCTTTGAACAAATGGTACTTTTTTTCATGTCTATGGAAGATAGATTTTCTGTCATAGAGGTATGGCTTCCCAAAACTATTCCACATATATCTAATGGCACAACATCAAGCTCCACTTCATCTATGAAATTTGCAGTAGTGGCAAATTTCAATTTACACTTTCTAGTAACCTGTAATTATGCATTGTCACACACCCATCCAAGTGGATATGATTTATGATGTGGAATGATTTTCAAGTTTAAACTTTTGACAATGTTTTCAGAGATAAGATTGGCTTGAGAGCCACTGTCGAAAAGTGTATCAATCTTGTTATGTTTTGAGATCACCCTTATGTGAAAAAGTTCTATCTCTTCTTCTGATTTGGAGTTTCATTTTGTGAATTTGAAGAACTAGTGCTAGCAATGGATTCTTTTCCTTTTGTTGTAGCTTATATTGTGATTTAAGCCTTATTTACAAATTTTATCATAATGTGTGGCTGGAAATCATTAAGGGGGGGGGGGGGGTTCAACCTCATTAAAATCCTTTATATTTTCCACTCCGCAAAGACTAAAGATAATGAGGTATTTATAATAGATCAAAATCACAAAAGGAATAAGTATAAAGGAATTGACCCATGTAATAAAGTTAAATCACAATGTAAAATGGAGCCATAACCGATATATACATATACATGTAATATATCGGATTTATAAAGAAACAAGCATCACATAAAATGGAGCCATAACCGATGTATACATATATATGTAATATATTAGATTTATAAAGAAACAAGCGTTAAAGTATTGAAGGGCTGGACCCGAAAGGTAAATATGTCATGGTCTAAAGTCCCGTCGAGTCCGCCCTTATACAGAGCCATGAACGTTGGGATCCGCCGATTGCAACTCACAATGGCGGACCTGAAACACATATATGTTATATTTTATAAGTAGGCGGGTCCGCGTTATCACATAATTCTTAATACATACACATATAACTATGTCGATAGTGATATGGGTAGGCCGGACCCAAAAAATTATGTGTTGCGTTTATAATTTTGGCGTGTCCGCGGTAACGACAGGCTAGACTCGATATCATATGTATTATGATTTATAGTTCCGTGGGGTTCGTGGTCATTGCATAACATTTATATATATATATATGGTTCCTGTGCCGATTGTAATGAAAAATCACATTTTATGGTATATTTTCGTTATAAAAGTATATAATGGAAAAAGCGTAGTTTTGAAGGATTTATGCATGAGTCCAACATTACGTTGATATATATGGAAAATGCCGATTGCGATATGCGATGGGAGTTCGGATCTGGTGGATTTATGAAACAAATTTAATACCTTTTGAGTTTCACGGTAAACTAAAGGTTTGCATTATTTTCATTATATAAAGGGAAGATTAGTGATATGGCCAGAATTGAAGAAAAAGGTAGTTGGTCGAATCTGACACATGCGTAAGCCCAAGTTTTGCACAAGTTAAACAAAATTTATTATAATTAAAGCAGATTAAGGCATATACAGAGAAACTTAGTAGCAGATTTACAGAGCAAGTCAGCAATTATTGTCTTCTTTTAAAATCAGTTGTTTTCTGTTATTTTATGTTCTTTGAGGTGTCTTTAAACCTTTGTAAAATTTTGTAATAGGTTTTTAATTTAGATAGTTAGGGAACAATTTAGTAGTTTGACAGTTGCAGAGATCAACAACTGTTTCAAAAATGTATAAAGGGAGGAAAATTTACAGAGAAAGGGTTGGTGGTTTGAACTTTGGAGAACCCAGAGACTTGGGACCGTATTCCTGATATCATCATTGATTAATGAAAGAATCAAAAGTTTCCATGAGTTGTTGCATATAATTTTGTAAGCTTCTCTGTCATGTGTTATGCTATGTTTTCTTCTTTTCAAGTATAGTAATGAAGTAGCAGGTCTTTATTTACTTATGTAGATAAGGTTAAAGTTCCTTAAAAGAGTGCTCCTATACTTGAAGTCCTCACTTTCTTTCTAAATTATAGATAATAGTTTCTGTGAAAGATCAACATATTATCTTTAGCTTCCCCTTAAAACTATATTCATCCATCATTTATATTTAGCAACAAATGGCATTTTGAGATGTTCTGGTCATACATGTATTAAGAGTTTAAAACCAAGTTTCCAGGTCCTTCATTTGATAACACAACAAACAATAAGTGATAGTAAGTGATATTTATTAATGTCTTAAGCACAATTTCCCTACAACCAGGAAATTGGTTTCTTAAGAAACAACATTAATTGGTGCCGTTGCCGGGGAGAGAAGACAAGAAGATTTTTCCCCGGGTTTCAATATTTTATTCTAGTTGTTCAGTAAGGAGGAAATACTTGGCTGTTTCGAATAAAATCAATAAAAGGCGACTCCATTGTAACAAAGACCACAGTTTGCAAAGCAATAGAATAAGAACACGTTTTCTTGAATTTATTAAGTTTGACGCTGATTCTTGAGAGTGACAAGTTTCAGTAGTTGGTCGTACATTCACACCTGTGATTATCACTTACAATATTGATTGGCGACTCCATTGTATTTTGAAGCTTTCTTTTCGGGATTTTGATGGCTCTCCATGATATGCTTGCATTTACTGTTTAGAATGAGTTTCTTCCAAGATTCAGTAGAAAGGAATATTAAGATCCAGCTTAGCACCTCCAAGGGTTTCGTGAATGCATGGAGCAGCAGTGCATCAGTCATGAAGATGTTAAGATGAAATTATTTATGTTTTCTTTGGATCAAGAATCTAGGACTTGGTTCAGGTCTCTGCCTCTTTCAAGCATTTTATCTTTGAAAGCTTTCCATTCAGTGTTTAATTCTTCTTGTAAAACTTATTATCCATACAATTTTCTTTTTGAAGGTTGTTGTGAATATTATGATGGTAAAGAAACTTTAAAGGTTCAAGATAATCTTGTCGATGAAACTAATGATTTTGTTGATAGTATATCGAGCATTCAGAGTTATAACCAGGTCTCTGAAAGCGAGGAATTATCACTTTCTCAAAATGATGTGGAGAGGGTTATAGAACAATTTTATTCAATAATCTCCCAAGCAGAGAATCAGTTGACTATGTTTCAAGAAGATCAAGAGAGTATTCAGATGGAGGAAATTTCAAACATGCATCAAGAATCTCTGCTCAACAGTAAAGAAAAGGAAGAAACAATTAAGTTGCAAATAAATCCCCAGGGATCTTATTTTGATGAGTTTGATGATCCTCCTATTTATAATGAAAATGATTTAAATGAGGAATAGGAAAAATCCCTTCAAGTTCATCAGTTAGATGTTGCACCTACAGGAAGAAACCAATAAGTGGAATATGTTGGAAAACAATATATTGAGCCATTTATCATAGAAAAAGAGGCTATCTCATGTAAAAAGGAAATTGATAAAGAGATTGTATATCAGTGCATTGAAGAACACAATGATGCTCATGGATCAGAGGTAAACAATCTATTTGAACTTGATTGTATGCCATGTAGTAATGTGAAAATTTTCCTTTTTCTTCTTGAGGTTACAATTACAAGTTATTTTCAATCAAAGCTTAGAGATGAAGAGTGGAAACATGGAAGTGACATAGATTATTTTCTTAAAGATTTTGCTGATTGTTCTGATGAACATATTACCCCAACAGAAGGTTCAATTGGGCAGGGACCTTCATATATAGAGAATTTCTTTGTTGGAGCTGATTAAGAACATGTGGTTTTTTTTTTTTTTTTTTTTTTTTTAATACTTTTGAAGATCCTGTGGCAGATTACATGGAGGAATTTATCAGCAGCCTACACATATCTTTTGGTGGATATACTTCTAATTTTTGTTGTGAGCTGCTTTTATGAATAATTTATTTTTTCTTCAGGATGAATGGCATTTTCAAGATTCACTGGTAAAATGGTTCTGGATTAAGCATTCAAATGGTAATCTGGTATCATTGGAAGATTGAATTCACCTGATTGAGGTCAATCATGTTCATATGTAGGAACTTGTACATAAATAATCTCATGTGTCGAGCATTTGGTTTCCAGTTGCAGTTCTTCAGTTTAATAACTAGTTGATAAATAAGGGTGACTTTCCTAGTTGGAAACTGGTTTGTAGAGGTGTCAAACTTCAAGATTGTTAGGTTTCAGTTGTCAGATTTTAGGATTTTTACAGTTTTGGGACTCCATGCCCAACTAAGGCTACTGATCTATGATTCTCAATATTTTGTTATCAGAGCGCAAGCATCTAATCACTGCAAATATTGGTGTGGGATCACTGTACAAATTTTCACACAGTTTAGCTTGGAAAAGCAATATGTGACTCCATGTGCAAAGGATAAAGCACTGATATGTGGTTCTTATTACTTCTGGGGGCAAAAACACTATCCCCAGGTGGAGCCAGATGTTGTAGATTATATTGTGATTTAAGCCTTATTTATAAATTTTATCATAATGTGTGGCCTAAAATCATTAAGGGGGGTTCAACCTCATTAAAATCATTTATATTTTCCACTCCGCAAAGACTAAAGATAATGAGATATTTATAATATATAAAAATCACAAAAGGAATAACTATAAAGAAATTGTCCCATGTAATAAAGTTTAATCGCAACATAAAGTGGAGCCATAACCGATATATACATATATATGTAATATATCGGATTTATAAAGAAACAAGCATCAAAGTATTGAAGGGCCAGACCCAAAAGGTAAATATATCATGGTTTAAAGTCCTGTCAGGTCGGCCCTTACACAGAGCCATGAACGTTGGAATTCGCCAATTGCGACTTGCAATGGTAGACCCGAAACACATATATGTTATATTTTATAAGCTAGCGGGTCCGCGTTATCGCATAATTCTTAATACATACACATATAACTATGCCGATAGTGATATGGGTAGGTTGGACCCGAAAAATTATGTGTTGCGTTTATAATTTCGGCGTGTCCACGGTAACGACAGGCTGGAACCGATATGGATTATGCTCCGATATATATTTCCATCGGGTTCGCAAAGCCATATAGTGGTTGTTTCTGCCGATTTGCGATTGTAGGTCAGACTCAATATCATATGTATTATGATTTATAGTTCCGTCGGGTTCGTGGTCATTGGATTACATTTATATATATATGGTTCCTGTGCCGATTGTGATGAAAAAGCACATTTTATGGTATATTTTTGTTATAAAAGTATATAATGGAAAAAGCGCAGTTTTGAAGGATTTATGCGTGAGTCCAACATTACGTTGATATATATGGAAAATGACGATTGCGATATGCAATGGGAGTTCGAATTTGATGGATTTATGAAACAGATTTAATACCTTTTGAGTTTCATGGTAAACTAAAGGTTTGCATTATTTTCATTATATCAAGGGAAGATCAGTGATATGGCCAGAATTGAAGAAAAAAGCAGTTGAATCTGACACATGCATAAGCCTAGGTTTTTCGCAAGTTAAACACAGTTTATTATAATTAAAGCAGATTAAGGAATATACAGAGAAACTTAGCAGCAGATAAACAGAGCAAGTCAACAATTATTGTCTTCTTTTAAAATCAGTTGTTTTCTGTTATTTTATGTTCTTTGAGGTGTCTTTAAACCTCTGTAAAATTCTGTAATACGTTTTTAATTTATATAGTTAGGGAACAATTTAGTAGTTTGATAGTTGCAAAGATCAACAACTGTTTCACAAATGTATAAAGGGAGGAAAATTTACAGAGAAAGTGTTGGTGGTTCGAACTTTGGAGAACTCGGAGACTAGGGATTGTATTCCTGATATCATCATTGATTAATGAAAGAATCAGAAGTTTCCATGAGTTGTTGCATATAATTTTGTAAGCTTCTCTGTCATGTGTCATGCTATGTTTTCTTCTTTTCAAGTATAGTAATGAAGCATCATGTCTTTATTTACTTATGTAGATGAGGTTAAAGTTCCTTAAAGGAGCGCTCCTATACTTGAAGTCCTCACTTTCTTTCTAAATTATAGATAATAGCTTCTGTGAAAGATCAACATATTGTCTATGATCCAATTCTCATTATCATAATTCCTCTAAGTTACAGATAGTAGTTTTTGTGAAAGATCAACATATTATCTTTAGCTTCCCCTTCAAACTATCTTCATCCATCATTTATATTTAGCAACAAATGGCATTCTGAGATGTTCTGGTCATACATGTATTAAGATTTTAAAACCAAGTTTCCAGGTCCTTCATTTGAGAACACAATAAACAATAAGTGATAGTAAGTGATATTTATTAATGTCTTAAGCACAATTTCCCTACAACCAGTAAATTGGTTTCTTAAGGAACACCACCTTTTATACCCATGGATTTAATTTTAGTTTCATCACCCGAATCGAATCCTAAATCCTATTGAATGGTTGAAGTTGTCTTTTGTTTTCCCTTGTTGTTGAATATTTTTAATTTCATTTCGGGATGAAACTTCCAACAATGAGCTTCATCTTGACCCTCTTTAGAATAATGTTTGCATGTTAATTTCTCTCCTTCTTTATTGATAGATGAATTTTTCTTTCCCTTCCCTTTGAAACCCTTTTGCTTTTCCTTTACACTTAAATGACTTTTTACTACCTTCTTCTGGAGTGTTTTTCTCTCTTGCCCCAAGATGAGTGGCTTTCATACACACATCATCTAGATTATTGGGATTAAACATTAATATAGTATGCCTAAGGTAACTATGTAAACCACCTATGTACTTCAACAATGTGTCTTGCGATTGAAAATATACACCTAACATTAAAGACCTTTTTTTGAATTCTTGGGTGTAATCTTGCACATTTTTACCTTTAAACTGTCTAAATTTCTACCAATTCATGATGGATTTTTTGCATATAAGCTAGAGGGTAGAATTGTATTTTAATTGCAGCAATTAAATCAGACCAATAAATTGAGATCTTACCATGTTTTTTTAATCTCCTTTTGTGTCTTTGATTCCCACCATACTAGTGTTGCACCCTCCATTCTTAAGGAAGCTAGCTGAATCTTTATGTCATCCTCTTGAAGGTTTTGAATTCTGAAATAGACCTCGAACTGAAAAATCAATTTTTCAAGCTTCTCTACATTGACTTCACCATTATACATGGGCAACTCAAATTTAACATCATGTTTTAATAAGGGTGATTTACCAATTCCTTTTAAGGTATGTTAATGAGTATGAGTAAGGGTTGTGTTAGTGGAAGAGGGTGACTATTCTTGTGAAGAAGAAGATGAAGAAGATGGTGGAGAGGGTGGAGGTTTATCTCCATTTCCATTACCTCCTCCTAAAGAGCCTTCTCCTTTAAGAGGTTTGGAGCTTTCACCTTGTAGCCTGGTATTCCTCTCTTCATAGAGGACCTTCACCATCTCTGTCATATGAAAGAAAGCCTTCTTGAACACCTTCTGATCTTTTTTCATGTTTGTAGGTTCTCCTTCATGAGAGATGCTCTTCGGAGTCTAAAATGCAACTTGAGGATGAACTGGTGTTGGAGATTGTGGCAACCTCCTTCCCCTTGACCCAACTTCAGAGCTTGCAACTAGCTTCCCTTCTCCTCTTTTGAGTTTTAACCTTGTAAGCATGACATAAAATATCAAGCAGTTAAATCCTTCTTGCACAAAGCAAACCTAGTGCTCTGATTACAAAATGATCTAATTAATAATATTATTTTTTTGTGCTAAGATCCTCCTCAGATTAAAGAATAAAATGCTATCCATGTGCTTAAGGATTCATGAGTTTTGCAAGTGAAAAATGATTTTTTTATGTTAGTTTTATGAGAAATTTTAACATAAATAAGAGACTGAGAAACAACATAAAATTGTACAAAACATAACCAAAAACACATCACAACAGGAACATGATGAAGGAGTTTACTCCTCCTGGGCTACTTCTCCTTGGTCCAACTTACAATGGATTGGGCCTATCTATTATGATCAAATGAATAAACAAATGTGTTTACAATGCTCAAATTCTTTTGAAACCTACTCCAATGAGTCTAGAATGTCCAAAAATGGCTACCTAGCTTCTTTCTGCACCTAATTTGGTCGAAAAATGGAGAAGTTATGACCTCTCCTAGTTTTCCCACTATTTGCTTTACATTTTCCCCAAAATCGAGCATCATCCTATAATTTTGTCAAAAACCGAGTGAAATTGTTGGATCCTTAAAAAGACCTCTAACACTTAACTTCCAAAAATTTTGGTCACGTGGGGGGGACCACGTGGGCAGGGGCTAAGGCCAACGGCCCGCCTCCACTGGCCGGCCCCCCCACTCCACCTTCTTCGTAGCATTCACATGGGAGGTTAACATATATATAGTTTGGGGCTGTGGTTAGCCCCTAACCATGGTTCATTGTTGGCTTAAGGGGGCTTTACCTAGGTTCAGAGTTGTTCGCACCAACCAACAAAACCCTAACTGCTGGCCTTTTTGGCAACAACCTACATAGCGTAGGCTGTAGCCTCACTCGAAACAGTATTAGGGGATGCTAGAACCAGGTTTCTACATCTAGAGACAATGTGATAAGTGGTCTTAAGCTCTCGTAGATCATATTTTCCTTTGCGCGTATCGATATCCTTCTAGGGCTCACTACTACAACTCTAACAAAACAGTTTCTAGACCTTCGCGATGGTCTGCGATCAGGCTTTATAGACCCTAATTAACAACCCTAGATCTGCCTTCATGTAGATATATCCAATTCGTTAGAAATCATAGTATATTCAACATTTATCTTCGTGAAAATAGATAATAAATTAATTCATGCATAAACATTATAATTTCAATAGATTAGTGCAACATTTGCATATTATTTCATAAAAAACACATTATTAAGTGAAAAAACATAACACAAACATAATTCATAATAACACTCAGATGCAAAGTATTTCTCCAAAATCTGTCTTTATTCAGTTCCAATGTTCAATTTACAAACTTCTCTGCCTTGTACACTCAGCTACAGGGGTCCACGCAATCAACTTCAGACTTACCAAGGCCTCTTGTGCACTTCGCTGCAGGAGCCTTCCCCTTTAGCCTAAGTACAGGAAACAGAGGTTTCTTGCCTTAGCACTTGCCCAAAATAACAATCTTCCTTCCAAGTTATTCACTACTTCCATTAGACTTGCTATGACTCAACTATATATAGGTTTTTCCAATATAATACCATGGTTCATGGGCCATGGGTGAGTCTCAAAACTAGCCTATTATTTACCCAAACAAGGGGCTAAAACCCCTTTGACTCCTATCTAGCTGCACACTTCACATCCACATTTCACGGATACTTTACATTCTTTACAAAACTTTTACAAAATTGGGTTAAACTAACCTCAAAAATGACCCTAGGGACCATATCCCAATAGGCCCCCAACATAAATATGTTAACTTGCCCTCAATTCACTCAGATGGCACCTCGATCTTGCTATGAAGACCACCTAGCTCAACCTGTAATGATGTGATATCAACAACACTCTGCATCATGGCCTGCTGCACTTCCTCTACCAACTTCTCCGTTGTCAGGCCTTCCAATGCTAGGCACATTGTCCTATGTGTCTGCTGTAGCACCTTTAGCTTTTCCTGAAGCGATAGAGCAAGATGGCAGGCTTCCTCTATCCATGGCTATAATTTGGCCTTTAGGAGGGCCTCTTTTCTCTGCAATTATTTCTTCTGTGCTTGCAACTGCTTTCCTTCCTACAACTTTGCGAGGCATTGTGCTGGAGCTAAAGTTCGCGCAGTCACTCAGACTTCATCATACTTGTGTTGTGTCTCTCTGACATATGTGTTTATCCTCTGCAAGTGTGGGTCCTCCTGTAAGTTCGTCCACAACTCCATGGCTTGGTGAAACATCATGGCATAGTCTGTGACTGCGTATCCAATGTGCTCATATTTTCTTTGATCGCTGCTCCGCATTGTTCTCGAACCTCTGGTGGAGTAGTAGATTGCAACTTCAGTTGCAATTATGATATCTTCATTTGAAAATCAAAAGTAACCCTATTGATCTCATCCTTTGATGTGTGGACTGTAAAAGCTAATTTTCTGACTTTTTTTGTAGCTGTGGAATCCTCTGGGATGTTCAACTATGGAACTATCTTGCAGGCATGTTCTATGGCTGTCTCCAAGCTCTGACTTCACACTTTCAGTTCCTCCTTTTCTTTCAGTGCTTGAACTTTCTCCACGAACATCTATTCATTATTCACCTTGAACTCACTTATGACTGCAAGGGCGCACTACTCTCTAATCCTTAACTCATTCGACACCCCTTGATGCAATGCATGGATGGTCTGAAGTGGCAGCGCGACCAAGTTGAATCCTATGTTCTTCACTGTACTTATTACAACACGATCCTCCTTTGACTTTGCGCGGATTGATCCCTTTGGTAAAGGTATGCCTCTAAGGTCCAAAGTTCATTCCAGCTCTGCTACTGTGCCACTCCCTTGCGCCATGCTCTCTTTCACCCCACTCGATTTCCCAATGCTTTCTTGTCCAATCCTGCCGATATGGATCTACAGTGCACGTAGATCCTTTTGGACGCTCCCCAACATTTGCATATAATATTATGGTTATGTATTTGACCTTGTCCCCGATCTCATTGAGATTCCCTTTTGTAAGGACCATTGGGTCGATGCGTGTCTGTTTGTTAGATTTATGATTCTTTCAGGGCCCAACAGTCTTCTCCTTTCTATGTTTCTTTATTGTGAAGGGAGTGCTCTTCTCCTCTCCACCGCCTCCTTCTTGCTCATCTGTATGCTGTGAAGCTGATTCTTTAACTTCTTCTATATCTGTGCATTCTTTCTCAGCATGCTCTTTTGCAACACGCTCTTTCTCAACGTGTTCTTTTTCCGCAGCTACCTTCTCAGTGAATTCTTTCTTCTTTTTCTCAGCCAGAGCCCATGTGGCCTTCTGTGCTGCCTCTTTCCGCTTCTGCAAAGCGACCAACTACACAACAGAGCTCTCAGTGCCCTTACTGGTACCTAACCCAAGCTTCGTGGGTTCACGCCACTTTGTTGGCCAACTACCCACAATCTCCTGTCCATCGGTTGCATATACTAAGTATGGAAACTTGTGCCATATGTGCTTTGGGTCCTTTCACACCCTGATTGTGACATTATGGAAATCAACCTTGAACTTTGTGAAGGTCGTCAACTTCTCGAACAAGGTTGGGGACAACCTTGGACTCTAACGGATAATTATTCTAAGACTCATCTCCATCAAGATCCAATTTTTTTTTGATTCCTTAATCCTCTCTGGATCCTTTGTTTCCCACAACGAAGTGAACTTCACTGCCTTTGGTAAATATTCCAGATGCGGGGGAAAGTGACTGTCAACCAACAATCACTAAGCTACTAAAACAATAAACATCAAAAACCGTGCATAGTGGAAGGGATCATGTCCTCCTGAGCTTCACGACAATTTGTGAGGGACTCCTTGCAAAGATATTTCGCCCAGTTGCATTGAACTCCCTTCGCGCACTGGGGAGCTAATGATACTACTAGCGCCGGAACTTTGTCTGCATGTCATTTCCTCATGATTTTTCCTGCAAGAATCTAGTGGCGAATTGCACTGCCTAGTCCTGAATGGAGTAGATAGAATATCTGCACGACTTCTTAATGAGACCATATTCTACCTTCATCTTATCTGTTAACTCTTTTTCTCCACTTTTCCCTCCAAACTCCTTGGCAGGGTCTGCCCCTTTGTAGGGAAAATTTGTGATCTGATGAATTAACATATCTGTGATCAGGATGGGCTCCCCAAGCCATAGGCACCCATCATGCACTAGTGCGAGGAGATGGCACACACACACTGTGTTGATTATTGATCTATGAAAATGTGGCACGCGAAGCATGTGTAGTAACCCAACCTTCTCAACACCTCTGACCCACTTCATGGGTTCCAACTACGTAACCCCAGTCTCTTCGTATTAGATCCTTGTCATGTACTTTATAGTTGCCAAATGTGGGAATTTATCATGGTCAGCGAGGCACCAATCCTCCATTTTCAGCACTGGAATGCGTGCTAAGGTTGTGCCTTCAAATTCCACTTGTTCAGGAAACAGGGGTGTCAAAACCATAAATTTCTCGGAATCTGGTTCTTTGGTAACTTTGGTTTGTCTATTCCGTAGAGGTATATACTCTAGGAGCCATTTGGTATGTTTGCCCTCCTCAGCATCCATCTCCTCTACACCCTGGAATTCTTCTTCCTCCAGATCTACCACTTTCTCCGTTTGTTTATATTTTTTCTGCTTTTGTTTGACCTCTAGATTCTTCCTCGATGAATGTCTCACCAGCATAGGTTTCTTATGCTTATCCTTTATAGCTGATTGCTTCGGCCTAGGCGACCTCAACCTCATAGGAATATTGGTTGTAGCTTCCATACTTCATATCTCAGGGTTTGACGCATTAGAAACAACAACTTTAGAACTCACTCCTTCTGTGGGATTGGTGATAGTCATTTGCTGGAGAATGATATTCTGGTTCCACTCAAGCAAGGCTGCAAATGTTGGGCTTGACATGAAATCCTCCTAGAATTGACAACTACTAAGCCTCAAACAACAAAGCGCCCAAAAAAATCTCAGAATGCCAAGCGTTCTTTGACAAACCAACATGCTCAATTTATAGGGGGATTTGAATTCAAATTCAACCATTCCCCCCAATTTCCGATCATAAATGCGTCTTTGGTGGTAGATATACAAATATTTTCGCCATAAATGGTGCCTACCCACTCCTCCTAATTGAATTTTTTCCATCAAATCATGAATAGTAACTCCAACAACTACTTTAGGACCCATCTATGTGGTACCATCCTCCATGGTGCAGCTCATCCAATGCAACTTCACCTGTCACAATCCTATCTTTCGTCGCTCCCTCCCTACCATGTGTTTCACTTCATCGAGAAATATAGTTTATAGTTGCGCAATCCCTTGCAGTTTCCTGGATTACTAAGACTATCCCGCTTCCATATAGTGATTGTGCAGGGGTAGGATCCCCTGTGTACAACTTCAACCTACTTCCATTCACTTTTCCAGGGAATGGTTCCCCATTCAACTTCATGAGCTAAACTGCGTCACCATATGTGATCTCCTTAATAACATATGGCCCCAACCAGTGCATTTGTAACTTTCCTGGAAATTTCGTGAACTTGATGTCATATGACATCACTAAATCATCTACCTTAAACATGCGCAACTTAATACGCCAATCATGCCATGCCTTCTTGCGTTCCTTTTGAAATTGCTGGTGAAATATTGTGAGAAAGAGGTCTTCTTCTAACTCCATGATCTACACGATCTTTTCCTCCAAGGTCTCGCGATCCGCCATCTCTGTCAATGCTGCAATGTGTAAACATGGGACAATATACTCCATAGGAATTATTGCTTCAATCCCATAGACTATTCTAAACGGTGTTTGGCCTGTCAACTTCTTTCAGGCAGTCCTATAAGCCCATAAAACAACAGGTATGTGCATGTCCCAGTAATTCCTCTGCGTGTTGTAGACCTTCATCAATGCATGCTCCAAAATCTAGTCAAAATCTTCGCTTGTTCCATTCACCTGTGGGTGATAGGGTGTGATCTTCTGAGGATACAAATGGAATTCTTCAAGCATTGCGCTGTTCATTTCATTCAAGAAATGTGTACCCCTATCAATCATCACTATCTCAGGGCATCCAAACCACGTTAAGAAATATTCAAACAAAACTTCGTAGAAGTGGCCACTGTACAATCCTTCATTGACTGCGCTTCCGCCCACCTGGTTAAATACTCAGTTGTAGTAACGATATACTGTGCACCTCTCTCTTTACCTGGTGGTTGAATTGGACCTATAAAGTAAATGGGCTATTTATCAAATACTTGTAATGAAACTTGAGGATTTAAAGGCAATTCATCCCTTCATGAAGGCTTCCCCGTCCATTGGCAAGCATCACACGCGTTGCAATATGCCTTAGAATCCTTGTGTAATTTCGGCCACCATAACCCAGCGCACAAAATATTCCGCGTGGTCGCTTTCCTTGCATAGTGACCTCCTACCACTCCTCCATGGGATTCAACTAGGATACTAGAGTGTTAAAACTGCAAAACATACCTTCACAATATTTCATCTATTCCCATCTTATACAAATGACCTGCAGTCACTGAAAAATCCGCACCGCGAACTATTAACTCCTTCTTTTGCTGAGTGGAATAACCTTCCGAAGCTGTTCTTTTTATTGAAAAT
Organism: Pinus taeda; assembly: GCA_000404065.3. Lineage (NCBI taxonomy): Eukaryota > Viridiplantae > Streptophyta > Pinopsida > Pinales > Pinaceae > Pinus > Pinus taeda. The sequence goes on along the minus strand of APFE030661376.1, from coordinate 109,958 downwards.
TGAATGATAGTGGAAAAATGATCATCTACGACGTGCACCACAAAGAGCTACGTGTCCAACAACCCTTCCTCCAAACTACTTGGTTCATCACCTGTTTCAATCCGTGATAGATGGTTTGGGCCTCCATTCAACCTTCTAGGCTTCACAACCACTTCAAAGTCATATTATTGGAACAATAGTAACCATCAACATATCTTCATCCCTAACAGATGCTTATTGACTATATACTTCAGCGCAAAGTGATCTGTGTACATTCTGAAGTGTCCACCCAACAAATAATGCCTGAAATTTTGCAACATGTAGACCATTGCCAACCCTTTGCGCTCTGTAGTGGAGTAATTCTTCTAAGATTTGGATAACTTTATGCTCACGAAAGCTATCAAATGTTCAATCTCTCCCTCACTTTCCTGTGTTAATACCACTCCTAGTGCAATACAAGAGGCATCTACATGAACATGGAATTTCTTCTTCCAGTGCAAACACACCAAAATAGGCACAGTTACCATCTTCTCCTTCAAGACATCCAAACTGTGCTATCAATATTCATCCCAATAAAACATCGCATATTTATTTAACAATTTCTCTATTAGTGCAGTTATCTGAGCATATTCTTTGATAAAATTTCTGTAATACCCAATGTGTCCCAATGTCACGCGTAGTTGTTTCACATTACTAGGAGCTTCCAAATTCACAAATACAACGATCTTCGTAGGGTCCACCATCAATCCTTGCTTACATACGACATGTTTGAGAAAAATCCAAAAGGGCACAGAAGATGCACTTCTTAAAGTGGAGCTCGATCTGATACCTTCAACATGTATCCAACATAAGGCGCAGACTCACAACATGACGCTTCACTAATCCAAACATAATGCAATCATCAAAATACACCTACAAGAATTTATGAATAAACTCTTTGAATGCCACGACCACAACCCGGGAAAATATTACAGGCGCATTCTTCAATTTGAATGTCATAACTATATATTGAAACCAACCCCCATTCACTCGCGAAGGTTGTTTTTCTTCGATCTTCTAGTGCAATATTTATTTGATGATATCCCAAAAATCCATTAGTGAACAAATATGCCTCCTATTCACTATAATTATCTAACACTCCATTAGTAAGCAATGTTGGAAACGGATCATGCATGCATGCATTATAAGCTTTCTTAGATATACACATATATGAATGTCACCTTTCTGTTTCTTTTCCTGGACCACCATTAGGCTTACCCAATCTGATTCCTCGACTAGCTCAATAATACTGGCATCCAACATCTTTCTAGTTCTTGGCGCACCTTCTCTTTATATTTTGGATTCAACCGATAAGGCCTCTGCTTAACAGGCTTCGCATCCGGATTCAATGTGATCTTCATAACACCCAAATCTCTGATGATCCCTTTCAAATATGAAAATTTTGTTGGGAATAAATCCTGCTACTAGGGTAGCAGCTCAACTACCTTATCAACTGTATCTTCGTCCCAATAGTCTTCGATCTTTGCAAACTTAGGCTTTGCTTCAAAGCCAATGTTTACTTGTCGAGTTTTCAAAGGTTCTGATACATCCAAGTTCACCACCTTCAGTCCTTTGACTTCGCACTATCCTTATGTTTCTAGAATGGTAATATTCTGCGGATCATATTTGTCATCTTCAACAGTCACATTTGTAACATTCCAACGGATGGCGCAACTGTGTACTCCAATATGGCTGAGCCCATTCTATCGGTGTTCTGAATATAACTTATTTTATCTCTTGCAACACCTCATCAATGCTCTCAAATCCATCCTCAAAGATGAAAGTTAATAGAAAATTGTCCGTTAAGATGTCCTACTCAGCTGTTCCATGGCGAAGTTCTATCTCCAGATACCAGTTCATTGGGATGGTATCTAAGGTGTGACAAAAAGTGTGCACCCATTTTGGTTGTGGTTATGTTCCCCAGGCCTTAGTCCATCATGCCAAATGATCATGCAGATCATCTTTCCCACTATATTTTTTTGTCATCCGCGTATTAGCATACACAAACCTTAACTTCATCCTTCTCCTGTATTCTGTCCATCCTACAAATTTCTCCTTGTGCGTACCCAACGAACGGGCAGGCGTACTATGCAGCACCAATTCTAGTGCCTAGAATCGATGCTCTTCCGGTACTTGTGTTTCAAATTCATCAAAAAATAGCTCCAAAAAAAGTTAAACCATCATAATGTGGAAGATTCCTTACCTCAGTTGAGACACACTGCAATGACTTGGTCATCATATTGCAACGGAGTGTAGATGCTTCATGTAACCAATTTTGCCAGCATTCAATCTCTTCATCCGAATCTGAGGTGCAGGAGTTATCCCTGTCCCACGCAATTCGTCCATCAACTATAGGATTTATTCAATCCTCATATCGAGCTGTTATCTTGTATATATGATCCAGATCATCATCACTGCGAACATGTTCAGTATAACACACTCCTTTTGTAGGGTCTAGTGGCACTAGAACCCTGAGCGAATTCTTCTCAAATTTCATCTTCCGCTTCTTCAAGTTTATTACCCCGTTCATATTAATAGCCCAGTCAATCCCTAGTAGCGCGAGGTATGGGTTACTATCATCCAATATTTCAATGACCTCCAAGTCAGCCAATGCACTCGCACCCTCAATGTCCACCATTACACCCTATAAGCGCCCCATTGGAATAATCTTCTGTTGATTTACCATGCGCAACTGAATAGGATACCACTACAGCGCATGTCTCCCCATCCTTTCCCACGTCTGCTTAGGAAGGACATTTGCATCAGAACCTAAATCCAAGATTACTTGGTCCATTTCATATTTTCCTATCTGCGCGGTCAGCCTCATTTCTCACCCCGTTCGCATCTGATGCTTACCAACCTTTCTTACTATGCATTGTTTAGTAGGATTCTTTTCCTTATTAGCGCACTTGTCTATTAACTCTTGCAACCCTTCAATTTCTTTCTGATCACACAGAAGCTTCATACAAGTCTTCAGAAAAGTAGCTAGAATTGAAGGATCTACTTCTTATGTCACACTAGTCTCTGACATTTTCTCATGACTTCCTGAGGTAGAGGCCTCAACGAAGTTCTTTTTGGCTTCCATGAAGGTTTCTTTAGCGCGATTAATATAAAAATCTACTTCCTTTTCAGAAGCCTTGCACACCCATCCATGTTCCTCAGGCTGCTTACCTTCATCTACACCAGTTGCCATGCCACTTTTCAATATGATATTTATGCTCTGATCTTATTCACGGGGTCATCCCTCATCATTTGAATGTTCTGCATAGGCTGCTGGGGCTGTGCCTTCTTTTTTTGGATCTTGGTCATAAGGACTAGGCGTTCCTTTATGACATGGTCAAACTTTCGACAATATTGACACTATGGATGCATGGGGTTTGTACAATCTCATGTGATGTGCCCTGCTTCGCCATGGTTATAGTAGATTACTTGCCCACACCCTTGACTTGGTCCTCCACCTATTCTTCTTCCTCGACCTTGGAATCCTCCACGCACTGCTTCTACACCTTGATCCTGAGGTCAGTTCTCTGCCTACATCCCGTAGGTAGGGGTACTATTCATCATAAGCTCATAAGTCCTACAATGGAGTTCATCGTGTCCTATAGACTTACAGAAATTGCAAAAGAACTGCTGAGGGGTATGTACAAATTTTTGCAATAAATGACAATTATCAGTAGTGTGCTGTCCTGAAACCTGATAGATAGCGCACCATAGCGTGACTCTTGTGATCATCCCAACATTATTCTCTGGTTTCAGAGGAACATGCCCTCCCCCTGTAATATAGTTCTTGTAGACTGAGCAATGATCCTTATCATGTCCATGGCTCTTACACTTAAGACACCAGACTTGAGCGTGCACCTCGGGTTGAGCTTCCTTTCTTTTCTTCAAGCTATGCAACTCTAAGTGCAAGATTTCTATCTATGAATGAATTTGTTGCACTCCTAGGTTCGTATCCTCTATAGGCAAAGCATCTAGCCTCATCGCAATCTCCAAGGCTTCCACTTGCATTTCTATCTTCTGCTGAGGCAGAGGTACTCTTAAATGTGGCAAGAGTGACGCTATAAACCAACCACGATGTTGGGAATCTGTGATTGCCATATTGGCCTACCTGATCATGCACTTCAACCTCTGATCAAAGTCCTAAGGTGTCTCATCTATCTTCTACCAGTTTTCCTTAAATTAAATTACCGACTGTGCCTATGACTTAGGCTTACTAAACTCCTGGTTCAGAGCTAGTTGGGTATCTACTAATGTTGAGTTGAAGTTATCAGAGTAATAATTGATATACCATGTTAATGCGTGATTCGATAAGTTTGTAACCAGTTGCACCTTCTTAATATTATCATCTGTAATATGTTGTGCTATCAAAAAAACTCTTGCGACATTCTGAATCTTCACTCCCTATTCCTTTAAAAATCAGCATTCATCGCGTTCACCATGTTGAATGGTGGAAATGGAGTTTGGGGTGGGGGGGGGTGAAGGTGTAGGTGTATGAGGTGGGAGTGGAGGTGGAGGTGGAGTGGACGAATGAGGTATCCTATGAATACCCTCCATAATTAACTAAACAACACTTCACGAAATAGTCAGCACCGTCCCTTCGTTGTCTCTTGAAGGGGGTTCAATGAGCGCACTATATTCTGGGCTAGATCCTCCGTTTATTCTAAATAATCTCCCACTTCACGTAGCCCCAAAATTCAAAGTAACTGCATAACCATTTTTTCACATAACATTTTAATCGTAAACTTTAGTGATTTTAGATACTTACCTTGCAATCCTTTAAATATCCCTCGTTCCGCTTCGCTATAGCTGATATTCCTGTCGATAGCGAAATAAGTCACATAGCTTCCCAATGTGTGATCAATCTAGTGATCTAAAGACTGCGTGATATTGATTTTTGATGCTTCTAGACGTCGTACCAACTTAGGAGTCCACACTATAGTACAATTAAGCCTCCACATCCCTTGACTATCCACCAATTTAGACAACCACTCATGTAGTTCTTCAGGGAAGAAACATAAGAACGCGTCAGCCTTGTCTGTGTACAAAAATATCTGCAACCACTGCTCATTGGAAAATTTAGGGCTCCTATTCTCTTGAGCCATGAATGCATGCACGTTTTGATCAATCCACTTGGAAATCTCTTTCTTCATAGGGAACCATTTATCGCACATCTCTTAGATAGATCCCGATCCCGACAACATAACCATTTGTTGGATTAAGGGGGCTTGACCTAGGTTCAGATTTGTTTGCACTAACCAACAAAACTCTAACTGCTGGCCCTTTTAGAAACAACCTACATAATTCAAGCTGTAGTCTCACTCAAAGCAGTATTGGGGTATGCAAGAACCAGGTTTATGCATCCAAAGATAGTGTGATAAGTGGTCTTAAGTTCTCATAGCTCAGATATGCCTTTGTGCAGATCGGTATCCTTCTAGGTCTCACTACTCCAACTCTAAGAAAATGACTTATAGAACTTCAAAATGGTCTGCGATCTGGCTTTATAGACCCTAAGGAAGCAGGCTATCTACTTTCATGCACTAATTAATAAACCTAGACCTCCCTTCACGCAAATCTATCCAATTCATCAGAAATCATAGTAGATTCAATATTTATCTTCGCAAAAATAGATAATCACTTAATTCATACATAAAAATTATATATTCAATAGATTCATGCAACATTTACACATTATTTCATAGAAAACACATTATAAGCGATAAAACATAACATAAACATAATTCACAATAACACTAAGATGCAAAGTATTTCTCCAAAATCTGTCTTTATTTAGTTCCAACGTTCAATTTACAGACTTATTTGCCCTGTGCACTCAGCTACAGGGGTCTGCACACTCAGTTGCAGAATTAGCAAGGCCTCCTGCGCACTCAGCTGTAGGAGCCTTCCCCTTTTGCCTAAACACATGGAATAAAGTTTCCTACCTTAGCACTTGCGCAAAACAACAATCTTCCTTCCAAGTTATTCACTACTTTTTCTAGACTCACTATGACTCAACTATATATAGATTTTTCCAATACAATACCATGCTCTATGAACCATGGGTGAGTCTAAAAAAGGACCTATTATTTACCCAAAAATGGGGCTAAAACCCCTTTGTCTCCTATCTAGCTGCACGCTCCGCATCCACATTTTGCGGAGACTTTACATTATTTACAATTTTTTTACAAAATTGGGTTAAACTAGCCCCAAAAATGACCCTAGGGACCCTATCCCAACATCTGTGCACCAGGGTAGGGGGTTAACCATGGTCCCCATTCCCCAAATGTATGTGTTTAACTTTAAATAGAACATGCCATACAATATAGTTAAGAACCATGGTGTAGGCGGTGTGGTAAGGCCTTGTGTTGTGCGTTGGGAGGTGCCAATTTCGAATACTGTGTCGTTGAACCAATTTTTAGTGGCCTCCTGGGATGTAACATGGAGGCCTCTAGCTGGGCCATGTGTCAGCCTGTGGTTGGCCACTATTCCAACAAATAAAAATTCACAAATTCTAACCAATACCAAGGTGCCACTTGGCACGATCCGATTCATTGAGAAAACCTTGACTTAGTCAAATGCCACATAACCTACGCAGTCAACAACACATCAACAGTATGGACTACTGACTGAGCTATCCATTTTTTTGAAAATTTACCTATTTTAATTTTATTTTTGAGCATAATTTTGAGCACCTGATCATTCCTACCCACTGGAAGTTTTGGAACCCAAAAGATCAGTTTCAATTGTTGAATATTTTTTGTTTCATTTTCGGATGAATCTTCCAACAATGAGCTTCATTGTGACCCTCTTTGGAACAATGTTTTCATGTTAATTTATCTCCTTCCTTCTTGATAGATGCATTTTTATTTCCCTTCCCTTTGAAACCCTTTCTTTTCCTTTACTCTTAAATGGATTTTTATCACCTTCTTCTAGAGTGTTTTTCCCTCTTGCCTCAAGATGAGTGGCTTGCGCACACACATCATCTAGATTATTGGGATTAAACATTAAGATAGTATGCCTAAGGTAACTATGTAAACCCCCTATGCACTCCAACAATGTGTCTTGTGATTCAAATCTACACCTAACATTAAAGACCTTTTTCTAATTTCTCGTGTGTAATATTGCTCTCCTTTCAAAAACCTTCTCCTCAGTTGAGCTTCAAACACATTCAATTGCAAACAACAGTCAATTCCTCCTCTCACAAAGGAAACCTATTCTCTAATACCAACTTCATGGCTTCCCCATCTATTAGGATCGACTAACCCATGTCCAAGTGCTGTTCACATGGAATCTTTCCCCACTTTAGTCTTCAAAGTTCTCATTTGAATATTTTCTACTACCACCAAGATTTGCACCAGGGGCTAATCCACCCAAGCTCATGCCTGGGGTTTCTCAATGACCTCCGCATCCTCCTACTCATCGAATCTAGGCAATTTCTCTGATGGTCGAGTATAGGTTGTGCGCTTCAAAACCATCCATTTTCAGGGCTAGTTAATTCGGTAGGTGAGTTGTTACACACTCCTTAGTGGTGGACCCTATCTCGGGTGTGTTACAAAATTATATATTATAGAGCAATGGAACACATAAAATATATTGCAGAAATATAAACACAGAAAACACATAAAACATGAGAGACACAGATATATGTGGTTCACCCAATTTGGGCTACGTCCACGGAGAAACAACCAATGCTTCCCTTTATATTACCCAACAAACTGAAAAGATACAACCTATAGTAGATCTGCGGTAATTCCCTCTTCACTCTCACAAAATCTCCTCTCTCTTTCTCACTCAGAATACAAATATACATAGACGCAATACAATTCCCTCATATATAGTGAGGGGTTTCCTTCTAGGGAAAAAAACCCTAAATTAAACATAACTTCTACCTTCGGATCTCTGCCTAATGAATGACCTAGATGGACTACGAAATTACAACATTTTACAAGGGAATTTTACATCTATTTTTAGCTCCAGGGGTGCTGCCCCCGATCCCCCACCAGGGGGGGCTCCAAGTAATCACCGTCACCCCTCCTAGACCCCCCTTGGTGGTGTACATTTTACGGGTGGCATTGCCGCCACATTACGAATTGGGGTCCAAAGCAATGATACATATGAATAAAGAAGATAACTAGGCTCCACACCCAACAATCTCCCACTTGGAGACTAATTATAACAACTCCACTACTGCTCCATTTTCTGGACAATGACTCCACTTTGGACCTGGCTATTTCTTAGGATCCACACCCAACAGGGTGAACTGATTCCAAGGTGGGCAAGCTGTTAAAAAGAAAATATAACTCTTCCCGGGGTGCCGGACGATGTCTCAGGATTTCCTAACATTGCTGCCCACTGCCATGTATCAATTTAGGAATATTAACTAGAATCACTTTCGATGCGCATGCAGAGTGCACCTTTGATACAAGATAATTTTAGTAAATTAGAATCAGGATTATTTATTAATAATATATAATATATAATATATGTATTTAATATTAATTTATTAGGATTAATATTAATATTAATTTAATTATGCTCCACTTCTGGTTCCTATACGAGGTTATTAGGTAGAGACATTTAAAAATCAAGTTACAGCTGAACATACTGCTTAGTTATTCTTTCAGATTCTATGAGTGCTAGGATCAAACAGTAGGTTGAATCAATTTTTGAAGTCTTTTGAGAAAGGAGAGGACCTTGTAGGGGTTTCCCAGCCTTCATATGTTTTCTGTAGTAATTGAGACATCTATGGTGTAGCTCATATTTCTCTTTTCTCATTATATCTTTGAGGAAAGTTCTCTTTTAGTACTTCAAGTGAATTGTTGTACTTGTTATGCTCATTGTTAGATGGAGTATGGGGTCTTTATTTGAGATCCCTTTAGCTTGCTGATTGTTTCATGACTGACTGTAGCTTGCCATTTATTTATAGTGATATTTATTTGTAGGAGAATGTTCCCTTGAAGTGGAAAATAGCCACTCTTTTGGTCAACACACTTTATGTACTCTTTATCACTGAAGTATTTTGAGAATAATGAGATTGGGTCAAGCCATTGGAAGTTGGACCAAGGAGATGTAGCCTAGGAGGGTGAAATCCTTTATAAAGGAAAATAAAAGAATAAAAGATCTAATTAAGAATATTAGTTTGCTGTGCTAAGATCCTCCTCAGATTAAAAAAAAAAAAAATCCATGTGCTTAAGAATTCAAGGGTTTTGCAAGTGAAAAATGAATTTTTTTTATGTCAATTTTATGAGAAATTTCAACATAAATAAGAGTCTGAACAACAACATAAAAATGTATAGAACATCACCAAAAACACATCACAACAGGAACATGATGAAGGAGTTCACCCCTCCTGGGCTACGTCTCCTTGGTCAAGCTTCCATTGGTTTGGGCCTCTCTATTATGCTAAATTGTGTAAAAATATGTATTTACAATGCTCAATTTCTTCTGAAACATGCTCCAATGAGTGGGGGGGGGGGCATCTGCCCTTGAGCTAACGCCAACAGCCTGCCCCTGCCGGCCGGGCCCCCCCCACTCCACCTTCGTCATAGCATTCACATAGGTGGTTAACATATATATAGTTTGGGGCCATGGTTAGCCCCTAACCATGGTCTGTTGACTGAGGTCGGGGGTTAACCATGGTCCCCATCCCCCAAATATATGCAGTTTAACTTTAAATAGAACGCGCCATACACTATAGTTAAGAACGATGGTATAGGTGGTGTAGTAAGGCCTTGCGTTGTGTGTTAGGAGATGTTAGTTTCGAATCCTATGGCCTCTGGTCAGTCATTGAACCAACTTTTAGTGGCCTCTCGGCTGCCATGCGGTGGCCTCCAGCTCGGCCACATGTCAGCTTGTAGTTGGGCACTGTTCCAACCAATAAAAATGCACAAATTCTAACCAATACCAAGGTGCCACTTGGCACGATCTGATTCATTGAGAAAACCTAGACTCAGTCAACTTCCACATAACCTACCCAATAAGCGCCACGTCATCCATACTGACTGCTGACTGGGTTGTCCATTTTTTTTAAATTTACCTATTTGAGAAAACAGACAAAACACATATCTAGGAGCATATGGTGTCCATTTCGTGCGAAACGAGTTGCATGAGATTCAATATGACAAGCACTATGCGGTCGTTCAACTTCACAACCATTTTGACGAATTTGATTTTTGAGCATAATTTTGAGCATCTGATCATTCCTCCCCACTATAATCCTTTTGGATCCCGAAAGATCAGTTTTAGTTGTCTAGCAGGTGAGGGTACAGTTCCCTCATCTTTCCAATCTCTATCCATTTGTATTTTGAAGGATTTGTTCCCTCGCACCCCGCTCGAAGATAATTAACACTTCCTCTTTTCGATGTCCTTATTCTTCTATCAAGTATAGTGTCTTGCTGAAGCTCATCAAGGAATTATGGATAAAAGTTTTCAATAGATGGAATTTGAACATTCTCTCCTTGATCTTCAATCAAAGGAGGCTCAGACAACCTTAAATTCTCAACATTAACAACAACATAAATTTTCATATATGAAGGCAAATCCAACTTGAAGGCATTATTACCAATCTTTTCCAAAATTCTGAATGGACCATATCTAATTGGTTTTAGCTTTTTACCCTCTCCTTGGAGCCTCTCGTTGCTAATGTGAAGCCAAAGTTAATCACCAACTTGGAACTTGTGATCTACACGATGCTTGTCGTGCATTACTTTGTACTTTCCTCGGCTCTTTTCAAGTTGTTCTAGAACTCTTTGGTGTACCAATTGGATTTGTTAAATGAACTTTCTTGTTTTTTCTATGTCACTATGACCATCAATAGCAACATCTTTGCCAAAAATGAAATCCAAAGAATATTTAGGCAAGTATCCGAAACATGCCTCAAATGGCGATGTTTGAGTTGAAGAGTGCTTGGACCAGTTGTAAGCATGCTAAATATAGTGCAAATGTTCATCCCATAACTTATAATACTTGCTGCAATACCCATGTAGAAGATGTATCATTGTTCTGTTCACCACCACTATTTGACAGTTTGTTTGTGGATGAAAAGTTGTACTCTTTTTCAATTTTGGTGTCCATGAATCCTCACAAGCTTGACGAAAAATTCCCAACAAAGAGAGAATCTCAATCACTAATAATGGATGTGGGCAATAGAAAATTCGCGCATACATTCTGAAAGAATAACTAAGCAGTCTATTCACCTGTAGCTTTCTTTTTACATGCATCAAAAAACACATTTTGTTGAACTTATCCACAAATACATACAAATAATCATGACCTCTTTTTGACAATGGAAGACCTCCTACAAAATCCATAGAAGCACTCTCCCATGGTCATGAAGGAACTGGAAGTGGTATGTGCAATCCTACTTCCTATTTGTAGAAATTCTCACTGTAGATCAACAGATTATGCAATATACTAAAGGAAAATACAAGATCTACTTCTACAACAAACTTCGCGGAAGCTTAATCGAATATGAGCAAGATCAAATAGAACACATATAACAGATGAAGAGAAATCAATCACACATGAACACAAAAGAATAATCCGGGGAAAGCCTCAGCCTAAAAACCCAATCTCTGTATTATCATACAAGTGGAAATATGTTCAAATTACAAAAAGAATCAGTGCTCAAGCTATCCTACTCTCTCTGCAATCAAACAATACAACTCACAGACTGAATAGACAAGAGATATGCCTTTCCTCAGCCCTCCAAGCCTCCTATTTCCTTGCGCAGTTTTTCTTGGGGTCCAATGATGCCACCTGTGTGATTGGCCTCATCACACACTCACTAAACTGAAGAAGTAATTGTGCAATCTTCAAGGAATGAATTCCTTTTGCATGCAAGAGATATTCACAATGGAATATTCCAGCAACTGATTGTACATTGTCCCTCCATCTGATCTCAACTGGGTCTTTGAGTGAATTGACATGCATGAGTTATTTATGAGAGAATATTCAGTTATCTGAAGTACACTAGTTACATGCATGCATGGATTAACTAACTGAACTCACAATCAGTTAAACAAATGGTTTGAACTAATCTAATTGGAATTAACTCAGTTAACTAAGCTAACTAATTACAACTCAAATTACAACTCATCCTTATCTCTTTAACAAAGGGATAAATTCCTCAATCAATGGAGAAACTGTTGCATGTCTTCACATAGACTTCATGTTTGATTTTCTAAAACTAATTAACTCAAGATGAATTAATTAATTATTTCAAATAGCTGCTAAGATCAAATTCAAATTTTACTTCTCTATTTTAGTTCAGGGACTAACTAAAATAGGAAGGTATCCCGAAATTCTATTTATAGCAGTGCTAAATTTAGCACTTCTATATTTAGCATTTCTTGTTGCTATTTTCAACACTCCCTCTCAACAAGAAAGGGATTATCAGTGACCCTAATCCTGCCTCTATGGAACTCAAGCTTGCATTTTGACAATGCCTTCATCAAAATATTTGCATCCTATTCCTCGGTCAAAACATACAACAACAACATGATCCTCTTGACCACACAGTCTCGAAGATGGTGATACCGGATATCGATGTGCTTGGACTTGTCATGAAAAACTAGATTCTTAGAGAGTTTGATACAACTCTAATTATCACAGTAGATCATGGTTGGATCCATCCTCTGACCAAACAATCCCACTAGAATCTTTCGCATCCAAATGGCCTCCAATGCAGCCTGAATGGCAGCCATGTATTCAGCCTCTGCTAAGCTAAGTGCAACTGATATATGTTTCCTGTTGTACCAGGAAACTGCAGTTGAACCAAGGTTGAATATTCCTCCAGAAGAGCTCTTTTGGTCTCATGGACTCCCTGCCCAATCCACATTTGTGAAGCCCTGAAGCTTCACTCCCTCTATCCGTCTGTACCAAAATCCAAACTGTGATGTTCCTCCGAGGTATCTCAGCACATGCTTCGTTGCCTTCCAAAACAGCTTGGTAGGCTGAACCATAGCTTGACTCAGCTGGTTAACCACAAAGCATAAGTTGGGTCATGTGTTCACTAGATACATAAGTGAACCCACTAGCTATCAATAAACAATAGCAGCTACTACCTCACCTGGAGTAGCATCCTCCTTCCTCCAGTTCCTAGCTAGAAGAGTTTGCATGGGCTTGCACTTCTCCATGTGAAAGCGCTTGAGTATCTCATTGGCATACTTGCCTCAAGACACAAATACTTCGCCATCTTTTTGCCACACCTCCATGCCTAGAAAGTAGTGCATAAGACCCATGTATTTCATTTCAAACTCACATGCAAGGTCCTCCTTACAAGACTGGATCAACTGATCATCACCTGTCAAAATCAGATCATCGACATAAAGAAAAATGATCAATGGCTCACTTTCTACCATGATGTGGTAAAGGTTCACATCTGCTTCACTCTTGGTGAAGCCCAACCCAGTGAAATAGCTGTTGATCCTAGTGTACCAAGCATGGGGTGCTTGCTTCAACCCATACAAAGCTCTCTTGAGTCGCCACACATGCGACTCACGATCGAAGGTATCGAAACCCTCTGGCTGCTCAATGTACACCTCCTCCTTAATCTTACCATTGAGGAATGCTGTCTTCACATCCATCTGATGGATCTTCCAATCCATCTGAGGTGATAGTGCCAAAATCGATTTGATAGATGAGTACCTTGCTACAGGAGCAAAGGTTTCATCGTAGTCAATCCCCTTGACCTGTGAGAAACCTAGAGCAACAAATCTTGCCTTATGTTTCTGAACACTGCCATTAGCTGCCTGATTTACCTTGTAAAGCCATCTGGAACTAACTGCTGACTTGTCCTGAGGTATTGGGACAACATCCCACACACTGTTCCAAATGATAGAGTCATACTCCTCTACCATTGCATCAACCCAGACTGGTTGCTGCATTGCCTCCTCAAATGAAGAAGGTTCAGACTCTACACAAACCCCAACCAAGGCCATGTACCCAGTGTACCGCTCGGGCGACCTCCTCTGTTTGTGCTGAGAAGATGGCTGACCCACAGTCTCCCGTGCATCTAGCATCAACCTGTTAGCTTCCCTTAAGCGTTTCTGCCCATCTCTGGAAGTCTCAGCATGAGTGGATGTCTTCACTCATGGATCCTCTACATGCAGCTGCTTCGCATAAATCTGAGGCTCCTCCTCCTTAGGAACTGAAAGTTCCTCCTCTTCATGCAACTTGAGCTCCCTCTCAAGTGATAATTGCATGGCTTTCTGCTCATTGAAATTCAGATCCTGCGTACCATTGTCCTCTGACTGGTAGGCAGGTACACTTGATAGTTGTGGGGTGTATCCATGTAACCCACAAGTATTCCCAACTCAGCTATTGGATCTAGCTTCTTCAGGGCATTTTTGGTCACATGACAGTAAACTATGATCCAAAGATTCAGAAGTGACTCACATCTAGTCGCTTCCCGGAAAAGGCCTCCATAGGTGTCTTCATTCTCAGTATATGGTGCGGGCTTCTGTTTTGCAAGTATACTGCTGTATTGCATGCCTTAGCCCACAAATGCAGTGGTAGGATTTGGTCATGCAACATCACTCAAGCTGCTCCCACAATCGATCTGTTCTTCCTTTCAGCCACCCCATTCTGCTGTGGGTTATGGGGTGCCGTTGACTCCCATTTAATTCCTTTTGCAACACAAAATTCCTTAAACTGTTCGGAGACATAATCTCCACCATTATCGCTACGCAAGGCTTTTATTTTCTTTCCAGATGCTTTCTCTGCCAAGGCTTTAAACTCACAAAACCTCAAGAAGGTCTGATCCTTCTTTTGCATAAAGTAGATCCATCATCTATGAGAAAAATCATCAATAAAAATAACATAGTACCTTTGTTTAGTGGTGGAGGCTGTAGAGAAAGGTCCACAAACATTTGAGTGAACTCACTCCAGGATTTCTCCAGCTCTACTGTCTCGATCTGGAAAGGAAGATTTCGCATACTTACCCAAGGTACAACCTTTGCATGTATTCGTCTACTCTAGTTTTCCATTGGGTAGCCCGGTAGAAATCTGCTGCATAATCTTCAGGACTTCATGGTGCAAGTGGCCCAATATTCTATGCCATAGCTCGCCAACATCTTGGCTCTACACCATCTTAGCTTTGGAACTCATTGCAACACAGTCATCTACCTCCAGCTTGTAGACATTCTTTACTCGAATTCCGATTCGCTTGGTCTGTCCAGTGCCAATATGCCTTAGAAATACCCTTCCTTTACTAAACACTACATCATAGCCTTTATCTTCTAGCATAGCAACGGACACAAGATTCTTCTTCAAACCTGGTACATACTTTACATCAGTCAGGGTGAGAGGAGCTCTATGCTCCCTCTGAAACACAAATGTACCTTCACCTGAAACATGGTACTTTCCACCATCACCCATCTTGATCTGCATCTGAAGATCCTTCTCCTACAAGGTACTAAAAATATTCTTGTCACCTGACATGTTGAATGAAGCTCCACTATCCAAAAACCAATCACATCCAACCATGGATGAAACCATGCATGCGAAGAGGGTGAAATCCAACTCGAACTGTGATGCCAACACCTCACCTTCAGATCCCTCCTTGGATCCCATCTTTGATTTCTTCAGTGGACAATGTGTAGCAAAATGGCCCACCTCATGACAACGAAAGCATCGCACTTTCGATTTGTCAAACTTCTTCCCACCATATGAAGCACTCGATTTGGAATGAGAATCCTTCTCCTTCCATTTCTTTCCCTTACTCACTAAGGCACAATTTTCTTCATCCTCCTTGGATGAAGAGCCATCTTTGGTGCTTCTTCTTATCTCCTCCTACATCATATTCGACCAAAGTCATTCCCAATCTGGCAGTTGCTCTCTTCCATTAACCAAGTCTTGGTAGCTATGCCAGATCTTAGGAAGATTGAGGAGTGCAAGAATCACTATGTCATCATTGGCTGTCATGATCCCTACACTTCCAAGCTCATCTCTGTAGGTGGTGAGCTTGTTTAGATACGTAGAGATCATGTCACCCTTTTCACACTTGATTTTCCGAAGCTTGTCTTTCAGCACCAACTTCCTCTGATCGCTGCTGTTCTGATATAGATCTTTCAATGTTTTCCACATCAAAAATGGTGTCTCCTTCCCATAGAGACTTGAGACTATGTGGTCTTGAAATCCCTCCAGAAGGATACTCCTTGCTCTAGCCACACATTTCTTCTATTCCGCCAATTCAGTAGCATCAACCGCTGTGGGCTCGGGGACATCTTGATCAATGAAGTCCTTTAGACCGTTATCCTCTAATACTGCTTCCATGTGATCCTTCTAGGCTATATAATTTGAGCTGCCATCAAGGGCATGCTCGAGTCTTAAACTATTGAATGCCATTGAAGAAATTGAGATGTGATAAGAACTCGATTTCTATATTTAGGAACCTCAAACTTCAAACTTCTCCCTTCTTGTATATTGTTCTTCACTTTGTTACTATTGCTATAATACCATGTAGAAATTCTCACTGTAAATCAACAGATTATGCAATATACTAAAGCAAAATACAAGATCTACTTATACAACAAACATTGCGGAAGCTTAGTTGAATATGAGCAAGATCAAATAGAACACATATAAAAGATGAAGAGAAATCAATCACACATGAACATAGAAGAATAATCCAGGGAAAGCCTCAGCCTAAAACCCCAATCTCTGTATTATCATACAAGTGGAAATATGTTTAGATTACAAAAAAAATCAGCTCTCAAGTTATCTTGCTCCCTCTACAATCAAACAATACAGCTCACAGACTGAATAGACAAGAGATATGCCTTTCCTCATCCCTCCAAGCCTCCTATTTCCTTGCGCAATTTTTCTTGGGTTCCAATGATGCCACCTGTGTGATTGTCCTCATCACACACTCACTAAACTGAAGAAGTAACTGCACAATCCTCAAGGAATGAATTCCTTTTGCATGCAAGAGATATTCACAATAGAATATTCCTGCAACTGATAGTACACTGTCCCTCCATTTGATCTCAACTGGATCTCTAACTGAATTGACATGCATGCGTTATTTATGAGAGAATATTAAGTTATCTGAAGTACACTAATTACATGCATGCATGCATTAACTAACTGAACTCATAATCAGTTCAACAAACTGTTTGAACTAATCTAATTGGACTTAAATCAGTTAACTGAGCTAATTAATTACAACTCATCCTTATCTCTTTAACTAAGGGATAAATTCCTCAATCAATGGAGAAACTGTTGCATGTCTTCACATAGACTTCATGTTTGATTTTCTACAACTAATTAACTCAAGATGAATTAATTAATTATTTTACAAACAACTGTTTAGATCAAATTCAAATTTTACTTCTCTATTTTAGTTCAGGGACTAACTAAAATAGGAATCGAAATGCTATTTATAGCAGTGCTAAATTTAGCTTTTCTTGTTGCTATTTTCAACACTATTTCTAGGCTAACTGACTGCACATAGTGGACATCCTTTAATAAAACGTGACACAATTTCAAGCATATGAGGCCAATAACAATACTTCTGTATATGTGCCACCATCTTACACCAAAATCACTAGCAATAAGAGAAGTATGTGCCTCTCTTATGACTATAACAAACTCTCAAGAAATGGCCTCAACACATCATTCATCATACACATGAATGTAGCAGGAGCATTACATAAACCAAAAGGCTTAACTAGCCATTCAAACAAACCTTATTTTGTTTTGAATGATATCTTCCAAATGTCTCCTCCATCTATTCTAATTTGATGGTAGCCACTCATTAACTCCAACTTAGTAAAATATTTTGCATCTTTCAATTGATCAAGTAAATAATCTATTCTAGGCAGTGGGTAAGGGTTCTTTACCATAATTTTGTTCAACTCATGGAATTCTACACAAATGTGCCATGTTCTATCCTTCTTTGGCACCAAGACAATAGGTGAACCACATGGCGAGGAAGATAGCCTAATGATCCCTTTATCCAACAAATCTTGAATTTTCTTCTTAATTTCTACACTTTCCATCACTGACATCTTGTACATGCCAATGTTAGGAAGAGGACAATCTTGTTGCAACTGTATCTCATGTTGGATTCATCACATGGGAGGTAATCCCTTTAATTCCTGAAAAATATCATCATATTGGTTAACTACATCAACCAATTCATATTTCAATTTTGAATTACAACCTTAAAAAGCTTCTTTATCAAGATGATTCTTGGGTTTGATCATTAGAAACACAAAATTCTTGCTTGAATTCACTAGTCTTTTCATCTGCACCGCATTAAAAAATGAAATATTTAGTTTCTTGCTATGAGCTCTCACAATATATTATACTCCATCTTTGAACAAATGGTATTTGTTTTCATGTCTATGGAAGATAGCTTTTCTGTCATAGAGGTACGGTTGCCCAAAACTATGCCACATATGTCTAATGGCACAACATCAAGGTCCACTTCATCTATGAAATTTGCAGTAATGGCTAATTTCAGTTTACACTTTCTAGTAACCTGCAATTGTGCATTGTCACACACCCATCCAAGTGGATATGGTTACGATGTGGAATGGTTTCCAAGTTTAAACTTTTGATTTTTTTTTTTAGAGATAAGATTGGCTTGAGAGCCACTGTCGAAAAGTGTATCAATCTTTCTATGTTTTGAGGTCACCCTTATGTGAAAAAGTTCTATCCTCTTATTTTCATTTGGAGTTTCATTTTGTGAATTTTAAGAACTAGTGCTATCAATGGATTCTTTTCCTTTTATACCCATGGCTGTAATTTTAGTTTGATCACTCAAATCGGATACCAAATCCTATTGAGTGGTATTTTGTTTTCCCTTGTTGTTGAATTTTTTTGGTTTCATTTCGGGATGAAGCTTCCAATAATGAGATTCATCGTGACCCTCTTTGGAACAATGTTTGCATGTTAATTTCTCTCCTTCTTTCTTGATAGATGCATTTTTCTTTCCCTTCCGTTTGAAACCATTTTCTTTTCCTTTACTCTTAAATGAATTTTTACTACCTTCTTCTCGAGTGTTTTTCCTTCTTGCCTCAAGACGAGTAGCTTGCACACTCACATCATCTAGATTATTGGGATTAAACATTAGGATAATATGCCTAAGGTAACTATGTAAACCCCCTATGTACTTCAACAATGTGTCTTGTGATTGAAAATCTACACCTAACATTAAAGACCTTTGTCTGAATTCTTGGGTGTAATCTTGCATATTTTGACCTTTAAGTTGTCTAAAGTTCTGCCAATTCACGATGGCTTTCTACATAGAAGATAGAGGGTAGAATTGTTTTTTAATTGTAGCAACAAAAATAAATCAAGAATTGAGATCTTATCGTGTTTTTTTTATCTCCTCTTGTGTCTTTGTTTCCCACCATACTAGTGTTGCACCCTCAATTCTTTAGGAATCTAACTTAATATTTATGTCATCCTCTTGAAGGTTTTGAATTCTACAATAGACCTCCAATCGAAAAATCCAATTATCAAGCTTCTATGCATTCACTTCACCACTGGGCAGCTCAAATTTAACATCAAGTTTTAGTAAGGGTGATATACTAGTTTCTTTTGAGGTATGATGATGAGTATGAGTACGGGTTGTGTTAGTGGAAGAAGGTGAAGATATATGTGAAGAAGAAGATGAAGAATATTGTGGAGAGGGTGTAGGTTTATCTCCATTTTCATTACCTCATTTTCCATTACCTCCTCCTGAAGAACCTTCTCTTTTGGGACGTTTGGGTCCTTCACCTTACAACGTTGTATTCCTCTCTTGATAGAGGACCTTCACCATCTCTGTCATATCAAAGAAATTCTTCCTAAATACCTTCTCATCTTCTGTCATGTTTGTAGGTTCTCCTTCATGAGAAATGCTCTTTGGAGCCTCAACTACAACTTGAGGATGAACTGGTTTTGGAGATTGCGGTAACCTTTCCCTAATTCCCCTTGACCCAACTTCAGGGCTTCCAATCAACTTCCCTTCTCCTCTTTTGACTTTTAACCTTGTAAGCATGACATAAACTTACAAACAATTAAATAGTTCTTGCACAAAGAAAATCTAGTGCTCTGATACCAAAATGATTTGATTAAGAATATTAGTTTGTTGTGCTAAGATCCTTCTGAAATTAAAAAACAAAATGCTATCCATGTGGTTAAGGATTCACGAGTTTTGTGAATGAAAAATGAGTTTTTATGTTAATTTTATGAGATTTTTTAACATAAATAAGAGACTGAATAGTAGCATAAAAATGTACAAAGCTTCACGAAAAACACATCACAACAAGAACATGATGAAGGAGTTCACCCCTCCTGGGCTACGTCTCCTAGGTCCACCTTCCATTGGTGTGGGCCTCTCTATTATGATCAAATGTGTAAAAATATGTGTTTAAGATGCTCAAATTCTTTTGAAACCTGCTCCAATGAGTCCATCATGTCCAAAAATGGCTACCTAGCCTATTTTTGCAGGAAATTTGGTCGAAAACTTGAGAATTTATGACCTCTCCTAGTTTTCCCACTATTCGCTCTACATTTCCCCCAAAATCCAACGCCATCCTACAATTTTGCCCGCCAAGCACTCTAACAAAGCAACAATTTCGTAAAAAACTGGGCGAAATTTTCGGATCATAAAAAATGCCTCTAACGCTTAACTTCCGAAAAATTTGGCCACATGCTTGAGGGCTAAGGCCAACGGCTCGCCCTCACCGACTGGGCCCCCCACTCCACATTTGTTGTAGCGTTCACATGGGTGGTTAACATATATATTGTTTGGGGCCGTGGTTAGCCCCTAACCATGGTCCCTATCCCCCAAATGTATGCGGTTTAAAATTAAATAGAATACACCATACACTATAGTTAAAAACCATGGTGTAGGCGGTGTGGTAAGGTCTTGTGTTGTGAATTGGGAGGTGGCGGTTTCAAATCCTGTGGCCTTTGCTCGGTTTTTGAACCAACTTTTAGTGGCCTCTGGGGCTACCACGTGGTTGCCTTAGGCTGGGCCAAGTGTCATCCCGTGGTTGGCTACTGTTCCAACCAATAAAAATGCACAAATTCTAAACAATACCAAGGTTCCACTTGGCATGATACGATTCGTTGAGAAAAACTTGATTAAGTCAACTACCACATAACCTGCCCAGTCAAGGCCACGTTAGCAGTATAGACAGCTGACTGGGCTGTCCATTTTTCTTGAAAATTTACCTTTTTGAGAAAACAGACAAAATGCTTTTTTGGGAGGATATGTTGTCTGTTTTGTGCGAAACAAGTTACGCCAGATTCAGGATGAAAAGCACTACACGGTCATTCAGGTTCCACACTATTATGACAACTTTTATTTTTGAGCATAATTTTGAGCACTTGATCATTCCTCCCCACTGGAAGGCTTTTGGAAGACAACATTAAGAATATATTAGTTTATTAGTATCATATAATATTAAGAATATATTCTTATGATTATATTAAGGTTATAAATACAATATTAATATTATATTTATAACTTATAATATAAATATATAATTGGTATTAATAAATTTAGTATAATATATTCTTAATATGCCTTGATATGTGCTTAAGGATTCATGAGTTTTACAAGTGAAAAATGAATTTTTATCTTAAATTTATGAGCAATTTTAACATAAATAAGATACTTAACAACAACATAAAAATATACAAAACATCACCAAAAACACATCATGATAGGAACATGATGGAGTTCACTCCTCCTGGGTTACGTCTCCTTGGTCCAACTTCTAATGGCTTAGGCCTCTCTATTATGCTTAAATGTGTAAAAAGACGTGTTTAAAATGCTCAAATGCCTCTGAAACCTGCTCCAATGAGTCAAACATGCCCAAAAATATTTACCTAGCGTCTTTCTGCACCCAATTTGGTTGAAAACTAGAGAAGTTATGACCTCTCCTAGTTTTCCCACTATTCGCACTACATTTTCCCCAAAATCCAGCATCACCCTACAATTTCCCCTGCCAAGCGCTTTAATGGATTGACACAATTATTAATATTAATATTAATATTAATATTAATATAAGGTTATATATAAAATCAATATATTAATATTATAATTAAGGTATTTTTAATGACCGAACAATCTCTCGCTTTTCAATGAAATTGTCGCTCCGCTAGAGTGTTTGGCAGCAAATTGTAGATGATGTCCAATTTGGGGAAAAAAGGGCAGACATAGTTGACCAAAAATAAGCAATAATTTAATTATAATATTCAAGATCTATTATAAACAATTATATTTAATATACATATTCTTAATATATTAGTTTATTAATAAATTAATATCATAGACTATTAAGAATATATAATTTTAAGTACCTGATCCTCAAAATTAAGAATATTAGTTTACTATGCTAAGATCCTCCTCATATTAAAAAATAAAATGTTATCCATGTGCTTAAGGATTCATGAGTTTTGCAAGTGAAAAATGAGTTTTTATGTTAATTTTATGAGCAATCTTAACATAAATAAGAGATTGAATAACAACATAAAAATGTATAGAACATCACAAAAAACACATTGCAACAGGAACATGATGGAGTTCACCCCTCTTGGTTTATGTCTCACCCCTCTTGGGTTACGTCTCCTTGGTCTAGCTTCCAATTGCTTGGGCCTCTCTATTATGCTCAAATGTGTAAAATGATATGTTTACAATGCTCAAATGCTTCTGAAACCTACTCCAATGGGTCCAACATGTCCAAAAATGGCTACCTAGCCTCTTTCTACACCAAATTTGGTAAAAAGCTAGAGAAGTCATGACCTCTCATAGTTTACCCACTTTTCGCTCTACATTTACCCCAAAATCTTACATCATCCTACAATTTTGCCTGCCTAGCACTCTAACAGAACGACAATTTCATCTAAAACTGGGTGAAATTTTCAAAACATTAAAAAGACCTCTAATGCTTATCTTTCAAAAATTTTGGCCACGTGGGGGGGCCACGTGCCCAGGGGCTAAGGCTAACGGCCCGCCCTCGCCGAACGGGCCCCCCACTCCACCTCCCTTGAAGCATTCACATGGATGGTTAACATATATATAGTTTGGGGCTTTGGTTAGCCCCTAACCATGGTCTGTGGACCGGCGTCAGGGGTTAACCATGGTCCCCATTGCCCAAATGTATGCGTTTTAACTTTTAATATAATGCGCCATACACTATAGTTAAGAACCATGGTGTAGGCGGTGTGGTAAGGCCTTTTGTTGTGCGTTGGGAGGTGTTGGTTTGGAATCTTGTGGCCTCTGATTGATCATTGAACCAACTTTTAGTGGCCTCTAGGGATGCCACATGGCGGCCTCCAGCTGGGCCATGTGTCAGCCTCTAGTTGGCCACTATTCCAACCAATAAAAACGCACAAATTCTAACCAATACCAAGGTGCCACTTGGCACAATCCGATTCTCTGAGAAAACATTGACTCAGTCAATTGCCACATAACCTACCTAACCAGCGCAATGTCAACAGTACAAACTCCTGACTGGGCTGTCCATTTTTATGAAAATTTACATGTTTGAGAAAATAGAGAAGACATATTTTTCAGAGCATACAATGTCCGTTTCGCATGAAATGAATTGCTCCAGATTGAGGATGACAAAAAATACACGATCATTTAGGTTCCATACCATTCTGACGACTTTAATTTTTGAGCATAATTTTGAGCACCTAATCATTCCTCCCACTAGAAGCCTTTTGGATCCCAAAAGATCACTTTCAATTGTCTAGCAGGTGAGGGTACAATTCCCTCACCTTTTCAATCTCTTTCCATTTGGATTTTGAAGGATTTGTTCCCTTGAGCCCCACTCGAAGATAGTTGACACTTCCTCTGTTCGATGTCCTTGTTCTTCTGTAAAGTATAGTGTCTTGCTGAAGCTCATCAAGGAATTCTGAAGAAAATTCTTTAATAGATGGAATTTGAACATTCTCTCCTTGATCTTCAATCAAAGGAGGCTCACACAAGCTTAAATTCTCAACATTAAAACCAACATAAATTTGCATATATGAAGGCAAATCCAACTTTAAGGCAATATTACCAATCTTTTCCAAAATTTAGAATGGACCATATCTAACTGGTTTTAGATTTTTACCTTCTGCTTGGAGCCTCTCTTTTCTAATGTGAAGTCAAAATTCATCACCGACTTGGAACTTGTGATCTACATGATGCTTGTCATGCCTTTCTTTGTACTTGCATTGGCTTTTTTCAATCTGTTCTTAAACTCTTTGGTGTTTCGATTGGATTTGTTTAATGAACTTTCTTGTTTTGTCTGTCACTATGACCATCAATAGAAACATATTTTCCAAAAATGAAATCCAAAAGAGATTTAGGCAAGTATCCCAAACATGCATCAAAAGGCAATGTTTGAGTTGACAAGTGTTTGGACCTGTTATAAGCATGCTGAATATAGTGTAAATGTTCATCCCACAACTAAAGATGCTTGCTGTAATACCCATGAAGAAGATGTATCACCGTTCTGTTCACCACCTCTGTTTGAACATCTGTTTGTGGATGAAAAGCTGTACTCTTTTTCAATTTGGTGTCCATGAATCCCCACAAGCTTGACCAAAAATTCCCAACAAAGGGAGAATCTTGATCACTAACAATGGATGTGGAAAATCCAAAATGCACCCATACATTCTCAAAGAACAACTGAGCAATCTGTTTAGATGTAACTTTCTTTTTACATGGCATCAAAATACACATTTTGCTGAACCTATCTACAACTACATACAAATAATCATGACCTATTTTTGACAATGGAAGACGTCCTACAAAATCCATAGAAACACTATCCCATGGTCATGAACCATAAGTGATGTGTACAATCCTAACTTCCTATTTCCAGGCTTACTGACTGCACATAATGAACATCCTTTAATAAAACATGACACACTTCCAAACATATGAGGCCAATAACAATACCTTGGTATTGGCAGATGTACCACTTTCTTACTTACACTGAAATGACCGAAAATAAGAGAAGTATGTGCCTCTCTTATGATGTTAACTCTTTCTCCCTATGGAATACAAAGCTTGCCAATATGGTACAAGAAGTTATCATGCAAATGATAATCCAATTCTTCTACTTGGTCACCTTGATTAAAGTTTGCATAAACATCTTGAAAGTCATTGTCTAATGAAAATTGCTCAATATAACTTTCGTGCAAAACATAATTATGCTTGATCAAAGTAGATGCACTAACAATAGGCCTAGAAAGCATATCAAAGAATTTAATGTAGATACCTTTCTTACACCTGATTACTAAGTGGAATTGTTGAAGAAAACCCATCCATTAGAAGTGCCTTGATTGTTGTAACTTTGATTGTGATTGCAAGTATTGCAATGGTTGATGATTAATGTGAATGATTGTTTCCTTACTCATCAAGTAGTGTTTCCACTTTTTCACACTTTGCACCAATGCATACAATTCCTTGTCATATGTAGGATAGTTAATCACTGCACCATTAAAAGTTTACGAATGAAAACAGAGAGGCTTACCATGTTGCATGAAGACGTCACCCATGGCATAGTCACTAGCATTAGTTTGAATCTCAAATGACTATCTCAAGTATGGAAGTGCAAGTACTGGAGCTGAACTAATCTTTTCCTTCAATGCATCAAAGACCTTTTGTTGCTTGCCTCCCCACTTAAAAATATTTTTCACACTTGTCAATGCATGCAAACGAGATGCTATAGAAGAAAAATTAGCAATGAATTTCCTCCAATATTGGGCTGCTTCGATAAACTTCTTACCTCAGTAACTATCTTGGGCCTTGACCAATTCAAAATGACATCAACCTTGGAGGGATCTATTCTGAAATCACCTCATCCAACAATATGACCCAAGTTAACTAAAGAAGTTTTTCCAAACTCACACTTTGACATCTTAAGATACAACTGTTATTTCTTCAAGACATCAAGTACTTTTCTTACATGCATGACATGTTAATCATAAGATTTATTGAAAATTAAGATGTCATATAAGTAGACTATAACAAACTCATCAAGAATTTTCCTCAACACATCATTCATCACATGCATGAATGTAGCAGGAGCATTACATAAACCAAAAGGCATAACTATCCATTCAACCAAACCTTATTTTGCTTTG
This sequence comes from Pinus taeda, assembly GCA_000404065.3. Classification (NCBI taxonomy): domain Eukaryota; kingdom Viridiplantae; phylum Streptophyta; class Pinopsida; order Pinales; family Pinaceae; genus Pinus; species Pinus taeda. The sequence goes on along the minus strand of APFE030661376.1, from coordinate 83,852 downwards.
AATGATGTCTTCCAAATGTATCCTTCAGCTATTCTAATTTGATGGTATCCAATCCTTAAGTTCACCTTAGTAAAATACTTTGCATATTTCAACTGATCAAGAAAATCATCTATTCTAGGGGCAGCGGGTAACAACTGTTTACCGTAATTTTGTTCAATGCACAAAAGTCCACACACATGCACCATGTTCCATCCTTCTTTGGCACCAAGACAATATGTGAACCACATGGTGGGGAATATGGCCTGATGAGCCCTTTATCCAACAAATCTTGAATTTGCTTCTTAATTTCTACACTTTCCATCACTGACATCCTGTACATGCCAATGTTACGAAGAGGACAATCTTGTTGCAACTGTATCTCATGTTGGATTCCTATCTTGGGAGGTAATCTCTTTGGTTCCTGAAACATCTCATCATATTGGTTAACCACATCAACCAATTCATATTTCAATTTTGAATCACAACCTTTAAAAGCTTCATTATCAACATCATTATGGGGTTTGATCATTAGAAGCACAAAATTCTTGCTTGAATTCACTAGTCTTTTCATCTACCTTGTATTAACAAGTGAAAGATTTAGTTTCTTGCCATGAACTCCCACAATATATTATACTCCATCTTTGAACAAATGGTATTTGTTTTCATGTCTATGGAAGATAAATTTTCTTTTCTAGAGGTATGGGTTGCCCAAAACTATGACACATATGTCTAATGGCACAACATCTAGCTCCACTTCATATATGAAATTTGTAGTGATGGCGAATTTCAATTTACACTTTCTAGTAACCTGCAATTGTGTATTGTCACACACCCATCCAAGTGGATATGATTTATGATGTGGAATGGTTTCCAAGTTTAGAATTTTGACAACATTTTTAGAGATAAGATTGGCTTGAGATCCACTGTTGAAAAGTGTATCAATCTTGCTATGTTTTTAGATAACCCTTATGTGAAAAAGTACTATCCTCTTCTTTTCATTTGGAGTTTCATTTTTTGAATTTGAAGACCTAGTGCTAGCAATGGATTCTTTTCAGTTTATACCCATGGCTGTATTTTTAGTTTGATCACCCGAATAGGATCCCAAATCCTATTGAGTGGTTGTAGTTGTCTTTTGTTTTCCCTTGTTGTTGAATTTTTTGGTTTCATTTCAAGATGAAGCTTCCAACAATGAGCTTCACTGTGACCTTCTTTGGAACAATATTTTCATGTTAATTTCTCTCCTTCCTTCTTGATAGATGCATTTTTCTTTCCCTTCCCTTTGAAACCATTTTCTTTTCCTTTACTCTTAAATGATTTTTTACTACCTTCTTCTTGAGTGTTTTTCCCTCTTGCCTCAAGACGAGTGGCTTGCAGGCACACATCATCTAGATTATTGGGATTAAACATTAATATAGCATGTCTAAGGTAACTGTGTAAACCCCCAATGTACTTCAACAATGTGTCTTGTGATTGCTATTGAAAATGACAACAAGAAATGCTAAAAATAGAAATGCTATAAATAACATTTTAGGTACCAGTGTTAGATACAACAACAAGGAATGCTAAAATAGAAATGCTAAAAATAGCATTTTGGGATATATTCCAATTTTAGTTAGTCCTTGAACTAAAATTGAGAATTAAAATTCGAATTTGATCTTAGCAGCTGTTTGTAAAATAATTAATTAATTCATCTTGAGTTAATTAGTTGGAGAAAATCAAACATGAAGTCTATGTGAAGACATGCAACAATTATCTCGTTGATTGAGGAAGTTATCCCTTAATTAAGGAGATAATGATGAGTTGTAATCAGTTAGCTCAATTAACTGAGTTAAGTCCAATTAGATTAGCTCCAATAGTTTGAGGAACTGATTGTAAGTACAGTTAGTTAATGCATGCATGCATGTACTGTTGCACTTCAGATAACTGAATATTCTCTCATAAATAACTCATGCATGTCAGTTCAGTCAGAGACCCAATTGAGATCAGAGGAAGGGACAATGTACTATCAGATGGAGGATTTTTCCTATATAGGAAACTCATCCATGCAGAAGGAATTATCTCCTTCAGGATTGCACAATTAATTCTGAGTTTAGTGAGTAGTGCGAGAGGTGAATTCACACAGGTGGCAGCATTGGACCCCAAGAGAAACTGTGCAAGGAAATAGGAGGCTTGGCAGGTAGAGGAGAAGGTTTGTGAGAAACCTTTGACTGTCTATGAGTAGCAAAGGGATTATACTGAGAGTCGGATAGCTTGTAAGCTAAAGCTTTGTGTAATCCAGAGAGATTTCCACTTGTATGATAATACAGATAGCGGGGTTTTTAGCTGAGGCTTTCCCCATATTATTCTTATGTGTTTCATGTGTATGATTTCCTTCTCTATTATATGTGTTCTGATTGATCTAGCTCAAATTGATTAAGCTTCCACAAAGTTTGATTGTAGAAGTAGATTTAGTATTTTTCTTTAGTATATTGCATTATCAGGTGATCTACAGTGGGAAATTCTACATGGTATCAGAGCCAAGGTGATCAAAGCGAAGAAAAGTATACAAAGAAGGGAGAAGCTCGAAGTTTCAAGTTCTTGATTATAGAATTCGAATTCTTATCACATCTCAAAGTTCATCAATGGCGTTCAATGGTTTAAGACTCGAGTATGCCCTTGATGGCAACTTGAATTATATAGCTTGGAAGGATCGCATGGAAGCAATATTAGAGGACAACGGCCTAAAGGACTTCATTGATCAAGAATTCCCCAAGCCAACAGCAGTTAATGCCCAAGAATCGGAAAAATGGAATAAAAGTGTGGCTAGAGCGAGGAGAATCCTCCTGGAGGGAGTTTGAGACCACATTATCTCAAGCCTCCATGGGAAGGAGACACTGTTTTCAATGTGGAAAGCATTGAAAGATCTATATCAGAAAAATAATGATCAGAGGAAGCTGGCGCTAAAAGACAAGCTTCGGAAAATCAAGTGTGAAAAGGGTGACAAGATCTCTAAATATTTGAACAAGCTCACCACCTGCAGGGATGAGCTTGGAAGTGTAGGGATCATGACTGCCAATGATGACATGGTGAGTCTTGCTCTCCTCGGTCTTCCTAAGAGCTGGCATAGCTACCAAGACTCAGTAAATGGAAGAGAGAAACTTCCAGATTGGGAACGACTTTGGTCGAATCTGATGCAGGAGGAGATAAGGAGAAGCACCAGATATGGTTCTTCATCTAAGGAGGATGAAGAAAAGTGCGCCTTAGCAAGTAAGGCAAATAAATGGAAGGAGAAGGATTCTCATCCCAAATCAAGTTCTTCCTATGGTGGGAAGAAGTTTGACAAATCGAAAGTGCGATGCTTTCATTGTCCTGAGGTGGGCCATTTTGCTACAAATTGTCCACTAAATAAATCCAAGAAGGGATCCAAGGAACAATCAGAAGGTGAGGCACTGGCCTCACAATTCGAGTTGGATTTCACCCTCATCACATGCATGGTTTCATCCATGATTAGATGTGGTCGGTTTCTTGACAGTGGAGCTTCATTCCACATGACCGACGATAAGAGTTTGTTCGGTACCTTGGAGGAGAAATATCTCCAGATACTCATAGAGATGGGTAATTATGAAAAGTATAGTGTCTCAGGAGTAGGCACCGTTGTTTTTCAGAGGGAGCATGGAGCTCGCATTACCTTGACGGTGTGAAGTATGTGCCAAGACTGAGGAAAAACTTGGTATCAATCACAATGCTAGAAGACAAAGGCTATGATGTAGTCTTCAGTAAGGGAAAGGTTTTCCTTAGACATGTCACCACGAGATAGGTGAAGCAGATTGGTTCACGAGTTAAGAACCTGTATGCTCTTGAGGTTCAAGATGCATGCAAAGCCTTGAAGTGCAAGACAAATGTTGGAGACTTGTTGGTTGAGAGGGAGAGTACATTATCTCTCAACATGTAGCACCAGAAGAAGTCTCAGACAATTGTGGAGGAGCCACAATTGGTGAAGCAGCTTCAAGAGGTTGTGGAGCAGCCACAACTGGAGAAGCTGAGAGGAGATCAAGTGGCGGCATCCACTCATGTAGAGACCTCCAGTAGGGGGAAATTTCGAGCCAAGTGGGCAGAGGGATCACATGCATCCATACCTCCAGGTTGGAGGTGGGGCGATTTGGAGTGACAGTCCCAAGAAGGCTAGAATATGGATAGGATCATTGAGGTACCCAACCTCTTTGATTAGACCTTGCTATGGGAGCCCCGACGAGGAGTAGCAGGAATGTTTGAGTGGGTAGAGATAGATGTGGATGGAGCAGAAGATGAAGATTCAGCATCAGAGGATGTTTCTAGCCCAACAGGGAGGTCAGTTGGGAGATTAGTTACTTACTTATCAGTAACTGAGTTGTAGTGTAGCAGTGGGCAGCACAATGCAACATGATGAGAGGAGGTGCAATGCGGATGCAGTGTTGGGAGATAGGACTAGCAACAACATAGATGCAACAACAAGAATCAATGCAATTGATGCAGTCAGTCAAAGTGACAGAGGCTAGAGTAATCAGATACTGAAGAGCACAATGGTGTAGAGTTTTTTAGTCAACAGAGGCAATAATAGTGAGAGACTTTGATGACAGAGGCATCATTTTGATTCAGGTTGGATATTTTTTTTGTTTCTAGAGTTGCTAGAGCAACAACACTAGGGAGAAGTGTTACATGCAGAACATTCCAAAGGTTCAGGATTGGATTCAAGTTGAATGCCTTTCTTGTTGAGAGGGAGTGTTGAAAATGGCAACAAGAAACGCTAAAAACAGAAATGCTATAAATAACATTTCAAGTACCAGTGTTGGATACAAAAACAAGGAATGATAAAATAGAAATGTTAAAAATATATTTTCTATAAATAGCATTTCGGGATAGATTCCAATTTTAGTTAGTCCTTGAACTAAAATTCGAATTTGATCTTATTAGCCGTTTGTAAAATAATTAATTAATTCATATTGAGTTAATTAGTTGGAGAAAATCAAACATGAAGTCTATGTGAAGACATGCAACAATTATCCCCTTGATTGAGGAAGTTATCCCTTAATTAAGGAGATAAGGATGAGTTATATTTGAGTTGTAATTAGTTAGCTCAGTTAACTGAGTTAAGTCCAATTAGATTAGTTCCAACAGTTTGAGGAAATGATTGTGAGTTCAGTTAGTTAATGCATGCATGCATGTAACTATTACACTTCAGATAATTGAATATTCTCTCATAAATAACTCATGCATGTCAGTTCAGTCAGAGGAAGGGACAATGTACTATCAGTTGGAGGATTTTTCCTATATAAGAAACTCATCCATGCAGAAGGAATTATCTCCTTCAAGATTGCCTAGTTACTTTTGAGTTTAGTGAGCAGTGTGAGAGGTGAATTCAGACAGGTGGCAGCATTGGACCCTAGGAAAAACTGCGCAAGGAAATATGAGGCTTGGAGGGTAGAGGAGAAGGTTTGTGAGAAGCCTTTGATTGCCTATGAGCAGCAAAGGGATTGTACTAAGAGTTAGATAGCTTGTGAGCTAAAGCTTTGTGTAATCCTGAGAGATTTCCACTTGTATGATAATACAGATAGCGGGGTTTTTAGCTGAGGCTTTCCCCAGAGTATTATTTTGTGTTTCATGTGTATGATTTCTTCTTCTCCGTTATATGTGTTCTGATTGATCTAGCTCAAATTGATTAAGCTTATGAAAAGTTTTATTGTAGAAGTAGATCTAGTATTTTTATTTAGTATATTGCATTATTAGGTGATCTATAGTGGGAAATTCTACAATTGCAAATCTACACCTAACATTAAAGACCTTTTTTTGAATTCTTTGTTGTAATCTTACACATTTTGACCTTTAAGCTACCTAATGTTCTGCTGATTCAAGATGGATTTTTGCATATATGATAGACTATATAATTTTATTTTAATTGCAGTAATGAAATCAGAGCAAGAAATTGAAACATTGCTGTGTTTTTTTTAATCTCCTCTTGTGTATTTGATTTCCACCATACTAGTGTTTCTTGAAGGTTTTGAATTCTGCAGTAAACCTCCATCTGACAAATCCAATTATCAATCTTCTCTACATTCACTTCACCATTATACATGGGCATCTCAAATTTAACATCAACTTTTAGTAAGGGTGATTTTCCTATTCCTTTTGAGGTATGTTGATGAGTATGAGTGAGGGTTGTGTTAGTGGAAGAAGGTGAATATCCCTCTGAAGAAGAAGATGAAGAAGATAATGGAGAGGGTGGAAGTTTATATCCATTTCCATTACCTCCTCCTGAAGAACCTTACCCTTTGGGAGGTTTGGAGCCTTCACCTTGTAGCCTGATATTCCTCTCTTCATAGAGGACCTTCACCATCTCTGTCATATCAAAGAAAGCCTTCTTGAAGACCTTCTCATCTTTTGTCATGTTTGTAGGTTCTCCTTCATGAGACATGCTCTCTGGAGCCTCAAACATAATTTGAGGTTGAACTGGTGTTGGAAAGTGTGGTAAGCTTGCCCTCCTTCCCCTTGACCCAACTTCAGAGCTTCCAACTAGCTTCCCTCCTCCTCTTTTGAGTTTTAACCTTGTAAGCATGACATAAATTTGCAAATAGTTAAATCTTTCTTGCACAAAGCAAACCTAGTCCTCTAATACCAAAATGATTTGATTAAGAATATTAGTTTTCTGTGCAAAGATCCTCCTCAGATTAAAAAACAAAATTCTATCCATGTGCTTAAGGATTCATGAGTTTGGCAAGTGAAAAATGAGTTTTTATGTTAATTTTTTGAGCAATTTTAACATAAATAAGAGACTTAACAATAGCATAAAAATGTATAGAACATCACCAAAAATACATCACAACATGGACATGATGAAGGAGTTCACCCCTCCTAGGCTATGTCTCCTTGGTCCAACTTCCAAATGCTTTTGAAACTTGCTCCAATGAGTCCAAAATGTCCACAAATAGCTATATAGCCTCTTTATGCACCCAATTTGGTCGAAAAATGGAGAAGTTATGACCTCTCATAGTTTTCCCACTATTCGCTTTACATTTCCCCCAAAATTTGGCATCATCCTACAATTTTTCTCGCCAGGCGCTCTAACAGAGTGAAATTTTGTCAAAAACCAGGTGAAATTGTTGGATCATTAAAAAGATCTCTAATGCTTAACTTCCAAAAAGTTTGGCCATGTGGGGGGGTCACATGTCCGGGGGCTAAGGCCAACAGCTCGCCCCCTATGGTTGGGGCCCCCTCTCCACCTCCATTGTAATGTTCACATGGGTGGTTAAACACACACACACATATATATATATATATATATATATATATATATATATATAATATATATATATATATATATATATATATATATATATATATATATATATATATATATAGATATCTATATATAGATATATAGTTTTAGGCCATGGTTAGCCCCTAAGCATGCTCCTTGGATCGGGGTCGAGGGTTAACCATAGTCCCCATCCCCCAAATGTATGCGGTTTAACTTTAAATAGAGTGCGCCATACACTATAGTTAAGAACCATGGTGTAGGCCCATTGTAAGGCCTTGTGTTGTGCATTTAAAGGTGCCGATTTCGAATCTTGTGGCCTTCGCTTGATCGTTGAACCAACTTTTAGTTGCCTTCCGGGATGCCACGTGGTGGCCTCTGGCTGGGCCACATGTTAGCTCGTGGTTGGCCACTGTTCCAACCAATAAAAACACACAAATTCTAACCAATACCAAGGTGCCACTTGGCATGATCCGATTAGTAGAGAAATCCTTGACTCAATCAACTACCACATAACCTGCCCAGTGTTGAGCGATAAAAAGGTGTCTTTTAACCCCTATTTACCTTACATTAATTATCAATCTAGGTATGATTTTTTATCTCACGAGTTTACTCAGTCTGAGGCGGTCACTTGTTCAAGAGTAATGCTTGCAGTATAGTTCTTACAAAAGCAAAAGTTAATGAATGCTGGAAACAAAATCTAATTGTAATGGCAAGAAACTTAAATGCTTTGTAACTAAATCATTAACTCAAGAAACTACAACAATGCAATAATGATAACTCTTTTCTTTGTAAACTGATGTAAATGAAAATCAATCACAGACAAGATCTCCAATCTGAGAACTTAGACAATAGTAGTCAATGTTCGTTATAGTTGTAGATCTTTCTATTCACACCAAAGCAAATACTGGAAATAAAAATTTGATTAGCAGAAAAGGAACAACAACTGAATCTACTAGAAAGATCGAACAACAAAGCTTAATCTACATAAATGAAATAAGCAGCAAACTTAACGGAAATGTATTGAACAACAACCTTCAACTAATAAATAAATTGAACGACAATCTAAGCAAGGAACAACAAATCTAAGTAAACCTACATAAATTGAACAACACACTTAATTAAGTGAAAACATGCAGCGACTATAGAATCAGTAATCTTATTCTAGCATATAGGACATTAACCACAGGTATAAAGGAATGACAATTGCAATTATAATTGAACAACAGTAAAATGAACAAAAATCGCAATTATATGTGGACTGTAGTTAAATGAACAACAATCGCAACTGTAAATGAACAACAATATCAATCTATAAATGAACAAAAATATCAATCTGTAAATAAACAACATAATCCGAATTAGACAATGCAATATGGTTTCAGAAGGAACAACATAACATTTTTCGGTTTGTGAATAATAATTTTGCTATCCAATTACGATTTCGATATAATAAAGCAATTCAGGGAAATGTTCATAAATGAAATATTACTGAATAAAGCAAGTTAAGGGATGCAAAGAAAATCAAACCACACACGACTGTAATCGTAAAATAATGATACAAGAAGCAAGTGATCCACTAGGGTCGGGCCCTTAGCCACCAGGGAAGCACTGCTGCGGTTACTTCAGGATTAGAAGACGGAACAACAATGAAGTTATATATTAATCATAAATGGCAGTGTTACAACGATCACTCTTCAAAGAGAGTCGATGATCAAAGTTAAGTTTACAACAATAAGTTCTACAAATTGACAATAAAATTTGCCCCTTGGGCTACCAGCACTATCCCTTTTTATAATGGCCAGACGGAAATATAACAAATATAGATAAGTCTTGAAGTAGCGATCCCTCAGGATCAAAGGATATTGAGGGATTCGCCATAAATTTGATCTCCAACTTATTGTTTTGTCTTTTTTGCGTTGATGCCGCGTTTTCTCTTCCTTTTCCTAAACCATGCACTTTGATCTTGATTTCCTCGTCTGGATACGGCTTCCTGTCAAAGGGACAACAATTTCTTCGGCTTTGTCTTTTCCTCCTGAATAGTGATTTTCCATTTTGTTCACTTTCTGTATAGAAAAAAACATTAATTAGTCATTTTGCATCAATCACAAATCTCCTTAATTCCACCACAATTCTTTAATCATATTGCCATCTTAGAGTGTAAAGAAGTTATGATTCAAAGGAGAAGATAAAGAAATAAGTGGTAAATACATACCTTTTCCCATGTTCAACACACCCCCCTGCTTACCCCTTTTCATGCCCTCATGAAAATATTGTAATTTACATGCAAGGTAGTTAGGGAATAGGCTGGAGAAGGATTTTCATGCATGGTCTAAAACCATGATTTCTGGCTAAAGCTTCAAAAATATGCCCTGTCTGGCCTTCCGACAATTCATATAGGGCTCTATACCCTGGTGCAGGATACTAGATGATTGGACTTTGAAACCTACAGCCTAACCAATGCGGGCCCTCTTTCAATATGAGGTCACTATAGGTAACCTGGTGATCAACAACTAGCTTAAAATATTCGTAATTGAATGGCTCTCGGTCTTGAACATTCTGATTGGAAGTCTTGTATCGGAGTTTAGCAGCTGTTATGGCAAGGTCTTTGATGGCTAGAAAGTATTCTACTGGACAACTGCTGTATGAATGGGTCCCAATGTCTGGATCACACTCTGCTTTCTGATTAAGCTTCTATGCTTATTCCACAGTCATAATGGATTTCTTGGTTCACCCCTTACCCATAGATCTAATCTGTTCTCCTGTCTTTGAAAGTTATTATGGGCTTTAAGCCACTTTATCTGGTTAACATCAAAAGAGATGAATGCCTAGAGCTGGATATCACCCACAAAAGGGCTAGGGTTTTCTTCCATTTCACCGTCCAACACAAGATTATGCAAATAAAACTCACATAGAAATCGCTGGACTTTCACCCCATAATATTTACAACAATTTATGAAATCATCAATATTTTTTAACTCTATAGGCATTCCTGCCTTGACAGCTTTAATTTTTAATTGTAAGTACCTTTCCATAAAAAACAAAGCATAATTTTGGTAGGTGCCCTATAGGCTAGAACATCAGTATATAGAGAACATAAGGTATCCATTTGACTCATAACTGTGTCTAGTCTATTGGTTACCTTTTTAACTTTTTCCTCTGCCCTATGCCATTTTCGAAGGCCTCACTCTCCGATGCATTGATGTTCTTTACTTGCTGCTATAACTTCTGATATTTCTCCTGAGGAACAATTTCCTCTGCGAGCTTTTCTATCGTTTGTTGGGCCTGTGATAGATCTTTTTGAAGTCTCACTATCCTCGGATCATTGTCCATCATAACATTTTTGGGCTGGAGATCTACTTGGATCTCCTTATTGCGCCATCTGGTTCCTATAGTCTGTGTTTGCTTCTCATGAACTGTCTGGTCGGTTGTGATGTTAGAGGACAATGCCTCTGCCTTGACGTCCTTATTATAGACTGGCATGCTCTCTGTTTGGGTCTCTGTGTTTGTAACAACCGAATGCTATTCCTTGCGGTCCTGGATGATAATGGGTTTGGTTTGAGTCCTTTTGATCTTCATTTTATGGGATTTTGTTTGGGTGGTTGCATCCTTTGTTCCAGGGGTTCTTTTTGATATTTTCCCTATTTTTAGGACCCGTATTTGTTGTCTGAGCTGTTTAACTACATTTAACAGCCTTTGTTGTTCCTTTCGTAGCCTCTGGATTTCATTCATTTTCTTCGAAGGAACAACTGTTTCTTTTCTTGGGCCTGGGCTTTGTTCTTCAGGGATTGTACCCTTGCCTTGGCCTATTTCCATGTTTTCTACTTGGAACACTTCTTCAGTGTTCTCATCCCGCTGATCAGGTTTCTCAGGGGTGGAAACCTTGGGTTGACCTGCTATTTCCCGAGTGGCTTCTTATTCTACTTCTTCTTCATCATGCATTTCTTCGGATGTACTCCGACTATGAGCAGAGTGTTCCTATGATTGTCTTCCCTCTTCTTCCTCGTCATTCATTTCTTTAGATGCACTCTTATTGTGAGTAAACTGCTCCTGTGATGGTCCTGCCTCAATATTGAGGTTGAGTGGGCTGTGGGGTTGGATGCATTCCCCCATATTGGCCAAAATTTGGGCTAATTTGTCTTCTTGCAGAGGGTTTTGTAATGGGTTTTCGCTGGGTTGCTTTGCTTCCTCCCCTTCATCCTCGCCGAAGTGCTCAGTTTCCTCTTTGAGTTCCACTTCTTCATTTTCTTCTAATTCTTCTTCTTCATTTTCCCCTCCTTCAAGTTGTGGGGGTTGCTCATCCTCTGAGTCATATATCTCTAGTGGCTGGCTACTGATTTCTTGGGGATTTCCCAACATTCCTCTGCTTCTCCCCAATCTGGTAGACTGTCTTCGTTTCTACGGTCTGATTTGTGTGCTATCAGTTTTGTTTCATTTTGGGGCTGGTAAGGCCAATCCCCCATCTATTGAGAATATCAATTCTTCCCAACTACGTTGTTGTTGAGAAAGACTATAACTGACTATTAGCCGAATTAAGCCGTGATAACTTACTACCATTTCTACGTGACGAGATTTTCTCATACTTCGAGTAGCATCATGCAATAAAGAATTTAAGTATGTGGGCAAATTTACAGCACATTTTTGTTTTAACACAGCTAACAGTTTGAGATGGCGTGGTCTTACCACGTCTTTTTTGCCATCACAGGTGATGTAGCTTTGCACAATCCTAGCTAATTTTTCTCATGGCTCTCCTAGGGTTGCAGGCAGAACTTCTTTTCCTTTGACAGTAAGGCTCTGTCCTTTGTCCCAGAAGATAGTTATAACGTCTTGAAGTCTCACTTTCTTCTGGGTCCATACTGGTCTAATAGCTGGCAGTCTCGATGCTTCAACAATTAACACATTTGTTACTGTTATTTACCTCCCCCTCACCATGGAATGATCTTCTTGCAAATTCTGCAGAAATTCAATGGTCACCGTCTCATTAGACTGATGTAGTCTGTTAAGGTAGGCAATCCATCCTACTCTTATTAAAATTTTGCATGCAGCGTCTGAGATCATTAACACCCGCGACTCGCTGCGTATCGATCTGCCTCCCATATTTGTTCAAGCTTAGCACACTGTTACTCTTTTTTTTATAGAGAAAAAACACAAAAATGTCGATGGAACAAGACGCTATTCAAGCTTTAGCATATTGTAAATTTTTACAGAACAAAAACACAGAAATGTTAATGGAACAACAATTTGTTCATATTGGGAAATATCAATACCATTAAACTTTCTATTCACGAGTTTTGATGGAGTCATAGTACCTCCAAATAAGGAATCGACACAAATTCCAGCGTATTATGGAGGTCACCCACGCCCCCCCGAAATGTGATAGGCCGTCCTCGGCTGGAAAATAAAGGAGCAGCATGCTGGACTGCAGTCGTACGGTAAAATAAAGGAACTGCGTATATATCCATGACATGATTACAAAAATTAGCGGATTACTAAAATTGAGGCTTATGATGGAAATTGCAAACAGATATGGAAATGTCGTGAAATGATGCGAAAAATAGAGGATAGGACAACTGACATAAGTAAAAGTTCTTATGCGGTCATTATCCACTTTAACCATTATGATTGATTTACAAATGATTTTTCATGTATAAAAGGTTTGAAAGGGTTATATAACATAATCTTGTTTGAAATCAATATAAAGATATAAGAAAAAGGGTTTATAATGACTATTGGTGTTTAAAAAGTGACTTCAATACCATCAGCAGAGCTCTGTTGCCCACAGGTGTCCATAACCTTGACAGAGTTGCTTGTTTCACCCTTGGAACCATAATCCTTTGTGTATGCCTAGGAAAGTGCTGTGCGATGTCAGAATGGAGGCCATTGTGTTCGCTTGGTAACCAGATGAATCACAATGCCATTCACCAGAAAGGAGTGAAAGGTGGGCGGGCCGCCTCATGATGAGACCTCCTGTTCCAAGGACTTCTTTGTTTTTCTGATTTCCTCTTGGATCATATCCCTGGTGTGGTGGCCATAGTGGGAATGCCACTTCACTTGCTTCCTTATGATCATGGTAGGCTGGCTCTTAATGAGACCCCCTATCCTTCATCTGAAAAATCATGTTAGTAATCATATAGATATATATTTTTATTTGTTTTTTTCTTTTTTCTTTTATATAGCACTTTCCTATTTATATATAGAGGATGGCTCAACACTCCTTAACAGTAGGGATGGTGGAAGAATTATGAACATCTCAATAGAGGAAAATATGCCCTTATTCTTATTCAATAATAATGATCAAAGAGAATTATGAAGATTTAAGGAAGAACCAACATGATAAAAATAATCAATCAAATTGGTTTTAGTGAAAATAAAGACAACAAAGTGATATAAATAGTTGTGCCCTTTCCTCTTTTTTTCTTATTGATTCAAAGCAATTACTCTAAAGATAATGGTTTTTCTTTAATTTGCTGATTTCAGTATCCTCTAGTTTTTGTGTTAATGCATAAATGTATAGCTATGCTTTAAATGAACCATTATTTAAAAAAATTCTCTAAATGATAAAGCACACACACACAAAAAACAAAAAAATGCACTCAAAAAGTGTTGTTCCTTAAGAGGGACAACAAAAGAATATATGCACGCAAAACCCGTGGTTTTTTTAAAAGGAACAACAAACCAAAGAAAAAAAATACACTCGGAAATGCTGTTCCTTAAGAGGAACAACAACTATTCCTTAAGAGGAACAACATCTATCCCTTAAATGGAACAGTAAATAAAGCAAACACAATATAAAATACCACTCCTTTGGCGGAACAACCTAGATCATCCGAAATCGAAACTGCTATTCCTTCGGAAAGAACATCAGAAAGGAAAAGAATGCGAAGGAGGGTTGTTCCTTTAAAAGGAATGGCAAAACAATCTGGCAGATGAGCTGTTCCTTTGGAAAGGAATGACAAAACAATCTGGTGGAAGTGTTGTTCCTTCGGAAAGGAACAACAAAAATGCGGAAATCCTGTTTCTTTGGAAATGAACAAAAAAAAATGAAAGTGCTGTTCCTTTGGAAAGGAACAAAAAAAATGCGGAAGTGCTGTTCCTTCATAAAGGAACAAAAAAAATGAAAAAGTGTCGTTCCTTCGGAAAGAAACAACAAAAAAATGAAAGTGTTGTTCCTTCGGAAAGGAACAACAAAAATGTGGAAATGCTGTTCCTTTTTGAAGGAAAGGAACAACAAAAAATGAAAGTGTTGTTCCTTTGGAAAGGAACAACCAAAATGCGGAAATGTTGTTCCTTTGGAAAGGAACAACAGAAAACGAAGGTGCTGTTCCTTCGGAAAGGAACAACGAAAATGCGAAAGTGCTATTCCTTCGGAAAGGAACAACAGAAGACGAAAGTGCTATTCCTTCAGAAAGGAAAAATAAAAGAACGAAAGTGCTATTCCTTTGGAAAGGAACAACAAAAATGCGTAAATGCTGTTCCTTTTGAAAGGAACAATTAAAAACGAAAGTGTTGTTCCTTCGGAAAGGAACAGAAAAATACGAAAGCGCTGTTCCTTCAAAAAGGAACAAAAGAAGACGAAAGTGTTGTTCCTTTAGAAAGTAACCAAAAAATTGTGAAAGTGCTGTTCCTTCGGAAAGGAACAACAAAAATGCAAAAGTACTGTTCCTTCGGAAAGGAACAACAAAAGTGAAAAACTGCTTTTCCTTCAGAAAGGAAGAGAAAAAAGCGAAAATGCTGTTCCTTCGAAAAGGAACAACAAAATACGAAAGTGCTGTTCTTTCAGAAAGGAGGAGCAAAAAGGCAAAAGTGTTGTTCCTTAAAAAAAAAACAACAAAAGTGCGAAACTGCTGTTCCTTCAGAAAGGAACAACAAAGTGCGAAAGTGCTGTTCCTTCGGAAAGGAACAACAAAATGTGAAAGTTATGTTCCTTCGAAACAGAACAACAAAATACGAAAGTGCTGTTCCTTCGGAAAGGAACAACAAAAAAAGGAAGAAATGCTGTTCCTTCGGAAAGGAAAAACAGAAAACAAAAGTGATGTTCCTTCGGAAAGGAACAACAAAAATGCAAAAGTGATGTTCCTTTAGAAAGGAACAACAAAAAGATAAAAATGTTGTTCCTTCGGAAAGGAACAACAAAATGCAAAAGTGTAGAAATGCAAAAATCTGTACAGAAAGTAGTTTATACAAGCAGAAAAGAAAAACTTATGTACAAAGTTTAAAAACAATGAAATTATTTAGTGAAACAATGCCAAGGAAGGATTATTTTCCTCAGCAAGAATCTACATATCAGAATCTTCCCAGAGTTGCTGGTAAAAGGATTCCCGAGTAAGCGGTTTATGGTACAGTTGCACTTGGTGGCCATTTGCTTTAAAGGTATGTCTAGATCCATCAGTAGTAGTCAAAGTAATGGTGCCATTGTCATGCACTTTCTAGATTTCATACGATCCAAGCCATCGAGTCTGCAGTTTTACTGGAAAATCCTGAAACCTAGAGTCATATAGGAGTGCCTAATCTCCTTCGTGGAAGATTTTCTTCTTGATCACGACGTTGTTCCATTTTGCTCTTTACTGTTGAATTAATGCAGTGTGTTGAAGAACCGAGAGCCTAATTTCATCTAGCTCGTTAATTTTGCTGTAATCTATTAGTTTGGGCCTCATTTAAATCTAGACCGATCTCCTGTGCTATTCTTAATGTTTGTATTTCGAATTCTATTGGAAAGATGGGTTCTTTTCCAAATACTAGCTGATATGGTGAATAATCGGTGGTGTTTCTCCATGTTGTTTGGTATGCCCACAAGGCCTCCGACAATCTTGAAGCCCAATCATGCATGTGTGATGCAAAGGTTTTTTCCAATATTCCCTCTATCACCTTATTCGTGCTCTCTACTTGGCCATTTGTCTGTGGGTGATATGGAGTGGTAATTTTGTGTTGAATGTGATAATTTTTTAATGTTGCAGCGATTTTATTACCTACAAACTGTGGTTCTCCGTCCGTGATTATGTCCCTTGGGAGGACATATCGCACAAATATTTGGAATAGGAAATGAATCACAAAGTCCTCTGCATCTCTTGGAAGTGCCTCTGCTTCAACCCATTTGGTAACATACTTTGTTGCTACTAGAATATATGTTTTCTGATTTGATGATGGGTTGATCAGACTTACAAAATCGAGTGCCCAGCGCTCAAATGGTTCAATTACTAGCTGTGGGTTTAAAGGCATTTTGTTGGACTGTCCAGGGTGTCCTGCTCTTTGGCAATTGTCATAGGCTTGCACAAACTTCTTAGCATCTTTAAAGATTGTGGGCCAGTAATAACCTATTTGAAAAACCTTGTGCCCAGTCCTGCGATCTATGAAATGTCTGCCACATGGTCCATCATGACAAGCTTTTAGAATTTCAAATATTTCGTCTTCACAGATGCATCTTCTAATGTGCATATCTGCCCCTGTATGAAATAGGTAGCCCCCAATTCAGGAAAATCGGGTACTACGTTGCACAATATCTTTTCATTCATTGGGGGTCAGATGCTTCGATAATCTTCCTACTGCTAAATAATTTGCAACATTAGCATACCAGGGTGTCTTAACAGTAACAACAAACAAAACTTCATTTGGGAATTGATCTTTGACTGCTGTTGCGTCCATTGGCTTCGACATTCGTGAGAGAAAATCAACTACAAGGTTCTCTTTTCCAGGTCAATATTTTATTGTGATGTCAAATTCCTGCAATAAAATCAACCATCTTGTTACCCTACCATTTGTAATATGTTTATTTTCTAAATATTTTATGGCATAGTGATCTGTATATAAGACAAAAGGATATCCAGTGATATAATGCCTAATTTTTTTTACAACATGTATTACAGCTAAAAACTCTTTTTCAGTAACGGTATAGTTTAGCTCAACAGGAAACAAATTATTTCTAATATAATAAATTGCATATGGTTTTTTGTCTTCTTCCTTCCCAAGGATTGCTCCAATCGCTGTGTCTGAAGCATTCGATGAAATTTGAAATGGCAGGTCCCAATTTGGGCCTCTGAGCACTGGGGCTGTTGACACAAGATTTTTCAGATCCTCAAAAGCACGGTCACATTTATCTGTCTAAAGAAAATCAACATTCCCTGTTAGTGCGTATAGAGGTGTAGCTATTTAAGAAAAATGTTCCATGAATCTCCTATAATAGCCAGAAAATACTAGAAAACTGTGTACCTTTGCCTGTGTGGTAGGAGTAGGTATTAACAAAATTATTTGAATTTTGGCCGGATCTACCTGTATTCCAGCCCCTGAGATATAATGACCTAGGATAAGCTGTCAGTCATCATCATATAGCGCTTTTCATGGCTCAAGCAGAGCCTGGTTGCAATACATCGTTGCAGCACCTTTTCCATTGTGTCTAATGCTGGCTCAAAATCATCTCCGTATGGTGTGAAATCATCCATGTATACTTCGAGCCCTTCATTTATTAAATCTGAAAAGATGCTGAGGATGACCCTCTGAAATGTGGCAGGGGAATTGCATAGGCCAAAGGGTAGGACTCTGTAAGCAAATGTTCCCCAAGGATAGGTAAAAGTAGTTTTGTCCTAGTTTTCAGGGGCAATCTGAATCTGAATGTATCCACTGAAGCCATCCAAGAAAGAAAAAACTCTCTTTCCTATTAATGTGTCTAATACATGATCAATGAATGGAAGGGGAAAATGGTCTTTCTGTGTTTCTTTGTTTAATTCTCTGTAATCTACACAAATCCTCCACTTTCCATTATTCTTTGGCACCACTACTAGTGGAGAGACCCACTTGCTATCGGAGATTGGATAAATAAAGTTTACATCCAAAAGTTTTTGTAATTCAACTTTCACAATATCTTTCAGGTGAGGGTTGAGTCTCCGTTGTGGTTGGAGAATGGGTCTAACATATTTTTTTGTATAAATGTGGTGTGTACACAGCTGGGGATCAATTCCCTCCATGTCCAGATAATACCATGCAAAAGCTTCCTTATATTTTTCTCAGTAGTTGGACTAGCTTTTCTTCTTGTTCAGGATTCAGGTTAGTGTTAATATTCAAGGTTTTTCCTGGATCAATCTCTATAGTTTTGTTGTTTGAAATAGAGGTAGTGGGTATTGTCTGTTCATGAGTGTCTTTGAGTGGATCTTCTTCTAGTTCATTGTAAAATTCTGCCTCTATCATGTGGCATCGTACATGGGATGTAGATTCTGATTGGTTAATGAAGTTGTTAATCACATCATCCTCTGTTTGATCTTTAAAATCGAGGGCATCATCTATGGTTAATGGGGACCTAATGTTTTCTGTGAGGTATGATACAGGTTGTTTGTTAGTTTTTATTATTGTTACACTTGGCTGGGATGGAGGGTATAGAGCTAGATTATTGATATTACTCCCTCTAGTTATAGTCATATGGCCTTGGTGGCAGCCAATGTAAGCATCAACAGTCGCAAGCCAAGGTCTACCTAAGATTAATGGATGTCCATCGAGTCAGTTTTTGGGGTTGATTATCAGAAAGTCGATAGGATATTCTCAGGAATCTATAGATAACATTACATCATGTAGTGTACCTTTTGGCCTAACTACTGATCAGTCAACCAGTTCTAATAAGGTGGAGGTTGGTTCCACTGATGTGATGCCCAGTTTTTGACAAGTGGTGGTTATTAAAATATTAATTGTAGCTCCTAAATCAACTAGGGCATTTGAAAAGGTTTGTCCATTGATTTTCACTGTCGCTATAGGGTTCCCCGAGTCTTCATATTTGGCAGGTGCTTCTCTTCCTGATAACAGATCAGATAGGGTGCAACTACTTGGACTGTTGGGTTATTTGTTATTCTCCTCCTTGGTTTTTTTTATACATAACTCTTTGATGGTTTTTGCATATATTGGGATATCTTGGATAGCTTGGAGGAGTGGGATTTTTATATACAAATTCTTTAGTTTTCCCAGAATATCAAAGTCAAGATGTTCGATAGGGCACGATATGTTTAATCGTTCTGGGAATGGGGGAGAAGATGTGGTTTCTTGGTCATGCATTTGTTTTCTGACCACATCCTCTTCTTGTAGTGGTTGTTCTGTAGGTAACTGATTTTCAGTTTGAGCATTTTTATCTCCCTCAGTTTCTATAATGCGCCCAGACCTTAATTGAAGGTCGTTGCACTCCATTAGACTGGTTTCTAGTTTTGGTGTTTCGATTATTTGGATAGATTGAACTGGTCTACTATATGGGTTTGGGTTGGGTTGGGCTGGGAGTTGTGGTCTTAAGTTGGACTGGGGGTTTTGTTGTATTGTATATGGCGCTGGCAGTGTGGGTTGAGGGAGTGGAATGGTTCCTACTAGCTGATTCATCGGTTTCTGCCAGTTTGTCTGCCAGGATTGACTCTACAAAGTGGGAGGGGACCATTGTGTTGGATATGCATTGTTTTGCCAATATGGTGGAGAGTAGGGAAAATTTGGTCAATTAGTTTGGCTTGTTTGATTTGACCATGGTGATGAAGGAAATGGTTGTTGTAACCAGTTTGAGAAGGGTGGCTAATTTTTCCACATCGTATTATATTGCTGAGCGTGATATTGTGGAGATTGGAAAGAAGAAGATGGATCAGAGGGCATACCTGGTTGTCGTGGTTGGCATTGATGGCGTTGATTGAGTAGGTACACTAGTTCTGATTCTTCCTCTGCTTCCTTGTATACATCTTTCAAACCCAGGAGTGAGGGGTAGTTCTCTGTGGAGTGGTCTTTTGTACAAATAGCGCAGACTTGAACTACATCTAATGGGCACTCTTTATGGCTATGTTTCTTTCTGCATCTAGGGCAGAATATTGCCAGATTTTACTCTGCTTCTGCTTGTTTCTGTTTTGCTTGCATAATATCGAGCTATGTTGTTAGAGTCCCCAATATATCAATTTTGAAATTCTCTAGTAAATTCCCGATTTCTACACGGGTTACTCCTCCACCAGAGATCTTGCTGTCCCTTTTGAGCATATCACGTTCCATTGGTTTTAGCCTTGTATTGCCTCGTGAACTCCTAATACACAAATCAATAATGTCAGCGAAATTTTCTTGATAGATATCACCTTTTCCCATGATATTTAGTGTTTCAACCCATTGTTCCTTCATGCCTTTAATTAATGTCATTTTTAATACATTGTCAGGTAAGGGTAGTGATGCATAAGGCAATCTCTGAAGATTATACTGAAAACATTCAACATATTCTTCTAGTGTCTCATTAGGTACCACCATTTGAAATATTTCGTCCTTTAATTCTCTAGACCTACAATAATCCTGATATTTCTTTAGGAAAACACCTTTCATCTGATCCCAGTCATTTATAACACCTCCACCTAACCCCATAAACCATTGTAAAGCAACTGCCTTTAATGTAGAGGGAAATAATTTTATCTTTTGGGGATCGGTGGTATAGTCGTACCCCCTGCACAGTACATCAAATTCAAACATAAATGTGTCTAGATATTTTCATGTTAGGCCATGGAATGTAGGAATATGCTGGAGAGGGATGGCCTTCATAGGTGCATTTACTACAGTATCTACAATGGGATATTGCAGTGTGGAGGTTTGGGGGGTTTGCTAGTTCTGGGCCATTTGGTCAAATATGTGCCAATATCCTTCTGGGATTTCTAGGAGTGCATTCCTAGGCTGGTTAGAAGGAGCAGGAATGGCCTTAACAACACTTCCTTTGTCAGGGATGATGAGAGTTCCTTGCTGAACTAATATCTGGGGGGATCTTAGCCCTTCAGGTTCTTCAGCCTTGTTCTAGATGATTTTGACAACACTTCCTTTATCTGGGTTGCTCAGTGGCTGAACTATTCCAAGAGGAGATCTCCGTTCTTCGGTTTCCCCTGTTTCTCCTCCTCCTTCATAGAGGTTACTAAGGTTCCTTTCTTGTAATGATTTTGGGCTAGGATTCTCAATTTCTTAAAAATCTTGCTCCTCGGTTTCAATGTGTATCTCAGCAAAGGCTACAGATAGTGATTCTGTGGCTCGAATGGAACTAGTAGGTTGTCTAGAAGCAACTTTTCTAGGGCCTACTGACGGCTGAGATTCTGTTTTTTTTAAGATTTTGTCTATAAAGGTCAATTGGCCAAGGGTCACCGGTCCCTTAGCTTTATCAGGTTTGGGTAGTGGTTTAGGATTCTTTTCAAGATTTTTTTGCTTAGTCATGCACACAAATCAAATACTTATTTCTACCCAAAATAAGCAACAAATCTGCAAGAAAGCGGGGGGGGAGCAGGGCTGTTACATGCTCTGTATGCAGGTTCTTACCTTTCATTTTTAAAACCCAACTCTCTCCTAGCAAGTACTACACTACTCTCTTTTCAAAAGAAACAAATGGCTACACTCTCCTCGGCAACGAATCCAAAATGTTGAGCGATAAAAAAATTTCTTTTAACCCTTGTTTAACCTACATTAATTATCAATCCAGGTATGATTTTTTATCTCAAGAGTTTACTCAATCTAAGGCGGTCACTTTTTCAAGGGTAATGCTTGTAGTATACTGCTTACACAAGTAAAAGTAAATGAATGTTGGAAACAAAATCTAATTGTAATGGAAAGAAACTTAAATTCTTTATAACTAAATCATTCATTCAAGAAACTATAACAATCATCAGTCAAGGATGTGGTAATGATAACTCTTTCCTTTATAAACTAATGTAAATGAAAATCAATCACATACAAGATCTCCAGTCTGAGAACTTAGATGACAGTAGTCAATGTTCGTTTCAGTTGTATATCTTTCTATTCACACCAAAGCAAATACTGGAAATAATAATTTGATTAGCATGAAAAGGAACAACAATTGAATCTACTGGAAAGATCGAACAACAAAGCTTAATCTACAGAAATGAAATAAGCAGCAAACTTAACGGAAATTGTATTGAACAACAACCTTCAACTAATAAAGAAATTGAACACTAATCTAAGCAAGGAACAACAAATATAAGTAAACCTATAGAAATTGAACAACAAACTTAATTAAGTGAAAAGACACAACGACTATAGAATCAATAATCTTCTTCTAGCATACAGGACATTAACCACAGGTATAAAGGAACGACAATTGCAATAATAATTGAACATCAGTAAAATGAACAACAATCACAATTATACGTGGACTGTAGTTAAGTGAACAACAATCGTAACTGTAAATGAACAACAATATCAATCTGTAAATGAACAACAATATCAATCTGTAAATAAATAGCAGAATTTGAATTAGACAATGCAATATGGTTTCAGAAGGAACATCATAACATTTTCGGTTGTGAATAATAATTTTGCTATCCAATTACAATTTTGATATAACAGAGAAATTCAGGTAAATGTTCAGAAACAAAAGATTATTGAATAAAGCAAGTTAAGGGAATGCAAATAAAATCAAACCACACACGACTGTAATCGTAAAATAATGATACAAGAAGCAAGTGATCCACTAGGGTTAGGCCCTTAGCCACCAGGGAAGCACTGCTGCGGTTACTCCAGGATCAAAAGACGAAACAACATTGGAGTTATATATTAATCATAAATGGCAGAGTTACAACGATCACTCTTTAAAGAGAGTCGATGATCAAAGTTAAGTTTACAACAATAAGTTCTTCAAATTGACAATAAAATCTGCCCCTTGGGCTACCAGCGCTGTCCATTTTTATAATGGCTAGGTGAAAGTATCAAAAATACAGATAAATCTTGAAGCGGCGATCCCTCAGGATCAAAGGATCCTGAAGAATTTTCCATATCTTTGATCTCCAACTTATCGTTTTGTCTTTTTGCGCTGATACCGTATTTTCTCTTCCTTTTCCTGGACCATGTGCTCCAATCTTGATTTCATCCCCTGGATACGACTTCCTATCAAAGGGACATTAGCTGCTTCGATTTTGTCTTTTCCTCCTGAATAGTGATTTTCCATTTTGTTCACTTTCTGTATAGAAAAAGACAATAATTAGTCATTTTGCATCAATCACAAATCTCCTTAATTCCACCACAATTCTTTAATCATATTGTCATCTTAGAGTGTAAAGAAGTTATGATTCAAAGGAGAAGATAAAGAAATAAGTGGTAAATACATACCTTTTCCAATGCTCAACACCCATTCAGCGCGACGTCAACAGTATGGACTGCTGACTGGTCTATCCATTTTTTAGAAAATTTATATGTTTGAGAAAATGGACAGAATGCGTTTCTGGGAGCATACAATGTCCATTTCACACAAAACAAGTTGCACCAGATTCAGGATGACAAGAAATGCGTGGTCGTTTAAGTTCCACACCATTATGACGAATTTGATTTTTGAGCATAATTTTGAGCACCTGATACATGATTTTATATTAGTTTCTATTAATATAATATTATTAGATTGTAATATTAATAATAATAATATGATCTAATTAATTATAATATTAAGATATATAATATAAATAATAAATATCTATTAAAATAATAATAATTATTAACTAATAACTATCATTTATGCTTTGATACCAAAATGATCTGATTAAGAATATTAGTTTGTTTTGCTAAGATCCTACTCAGATTAAAAAAAAAAATTATGTCCATGTGCTTAAGGATTCATGAGTTTTGCAAGTGAAAAATGAGTTTTTTATGTTAATTTTATGAGAAATTTTAACATAAATAAGATATTGAACAACAACATAAAAAATGTACAGAACATCACCAAAAACACATCACAACAAGAACATGATGAAGGAGTTTACCCCTCCTGGGCTACGTCTCCTTGGTCTAGCTTCCAATGGCTTGGGCCTCTCTATGATGCTAAAATGTGTAAAAAGATGTGTTTACAATTCTCAAATGCTTCTGAAACCTGCTCGAATGAGTCCAAAATGTCCAAAAATGGCCACCTAGCCTCTTTCTACACCTAATTTGGTCGAAAAACTGTGAAGTTATGATCTCTCTCTCTTAGTTTTCCCACTATTCGTTCTACATTTGCCCCAAAATTTGGCATCATCCTACAATTTTGGTTGCTAAGCGCTCTAACGGAGTGAAACTTTCTTCGAAAACCAGGCGAAATTGTTGTATCATTAAAACGCCCTCTAATGCTTAACTTCTGAAAATTTTGGCCACGTGGTGGGGCCATGTGCCCAGTGACTAAGGCCAACGGTCCACCCCCACTCGTTGGGCCTCCCACTCCACCTCTGTCATAGCGTTCACATGGGAGGTTAACATATATATAGTTTGGGGTGAACTCCTTCATCATTTTCCTATTATGATTATTGAAAAATAATCATGACCTCTTTTTGACAATGGAAGACCTCCTACAAAATCCATAGAAACACTCTCCCACAGTGGTGAAGGAACTAGAAGTGGTGTATACAATCCTAAATTCCTATTGATAGGATTACTGACTGCACATAATGAACATCCTTCAATAAAACGTGACACACTTTCAAGCATACGAGGCCAATAACAATACCTTTCTAGATATGCCACTGTCTTACTTAAACCGAAATGACCAAAAATAAGAGAAGTACGTGACTCTCTTATGATGTTAACTCTTTCTCCCTGTAGAATACATAGCTTGCCAAGAAGGTACAACAAGTTATCATGCAAATGATAATCCAATTCCTCTACTTGGTTACCTTGACTCAAGCTTGCATAAACATCTTCAAAGTCATTGTCTAATCCATATTGCTCAATATAGATTTCATGCCAAACAAAATTATGCTTGAATAAAGTGCTCCACTAACAATAGGCCTAGAAAGCATATCAACAAATTTATTTTAGATACCTTTCTTATACTTGATTACAGAGTGGAATTATGGAAGAAAATCCATCCATCGAAAATGCCTTGATTGTTGCAAATTAGATTGAGATTGCAAGTATTGCAATGGTTGATGATCAATGTGAGTGATTGTTTCCTTACCCATCAAGTAGTGTTTCCACTTTTTCACACTTTGCACCAATGCATACAATTCCTTGCCATATGTAGGATAGTTAATCACTGCACCATTAAAATTTTCCAAATGAAAGTAGAGAGGCTTACAATGTTGCATGAGGATTGCACACATGGCGTAGTCACTAGCATCAATTTGAATCTCAAATGATTGTCTCAAGTCTGGAAGTGGAAGTACTGGAGTTGAACTGATCTTTTCCTTCAAAGCACCAAAGACCTTTTTTTCTATTTGCCTCCCCATTGAAAAACCTTTTTCACACTTGTCAATGCATGCAAAGGGGCTGCTATAGAAGAAAAATTAGCAATGAATTTCCTCCAATATTGGGCTGCTCCGAAAAACTTCTTACCTCAATAACTGTCTTGGGCCTTGGCCAATTAAAAATGATAGCAACCTTGGAGGGAACTATTTTCAACTCACATCCTCCAACAATATGACCCAAGTAAACTAAAGAAGTATTTCCAAACTCACACTTTGATATCTTAAGATACAACCGTTCTTTCTTCAAGACATCAAATACTTTTCTTACATGCATGACCTGTTCATCACGAGATTTAATGAAAATTAAGATGTCATCTAAGTATACCATAAAAAAACTCATTAAGAAATGGCCTCAACACATCATTCATCACATGCATGAATGTAGTAGCAACATTGCATAAACCAAAAGGCATAACTAGCCATTCAAACAAACCTTGTTTTGTTTTGAATGATGTCTTCCAAATGTCTCCTTTAGCTATTCTAATTTGATGGTAGCCACTCCTTAAGTCCAACTTAGTAAAATACTTTGCATCTTTCAATTGATCAAGTAAATCATCTATTCTAGGGAGTGGGTAACGAATCTTTACCTAAATTTTGTTCAATGCACGAAAGTCCACACACATGCGCCATGTTCCATCCTTCTCTGGCACCAAGAAAATAGGTGAAATACATGGCGAGGAATATGGCTTGATGATCCATTTATCCAACAAATCTTTAATTTTGCACTTAATTTCTGCACTTTTCATCACTAACATCCTATTCATGGAAATGTTAAGAAGGGGACAATCTTATTGCAACTGTATCTCATATTGGATTCCTTGCTTGGGAGGTAATCCCTTTGGTTTCTGAAACATCTCATCATATTGGTTAACTACATCAACCAATTTAGATATCGATTTTGAATCAAAACCTTTAAAAGCTTCATTATCAATATCATTCTTGTGTTTGATCATTAGGAGCACAAAATTATTGCTTGAATTCACTAGTCTTTTCATTTGCCCCACGTTAACAAGTGAAAGATTTATTTTCTTGCTATGAAATGTCACAATATATTCTACTCCATCTTTGAACAAATGGTATTTGTTTTCATGTCTATGGAAGATAAATTTTCTGTCATAGAGGTACGAGCTGCCCAAAACTATGCCACATATGTCTAATGACACAAAATCAAGCTCCACCTCATCTATGAAATTTGTAGTAACGGAGAATTTCAGTTTACACTTTCTAGTAACATGCAATTATGCATTGTCACACACCCATACAAGTGGATATGGTTTAAGATGTGGAATGGTTTCCAAGTTTAAACTTTTGACAATGTTTTTAGAGATAAGATTGGCTTGAGAGCCATTGTCGAAAAGTGTATCAATCTTGATATGTTTTGGGATCACCCTTATGTGAAATGGTTCTATCCTATTCTTTTCATTTGGAGCTTCATTTTTCGAATTTGAAGAACTATTGCTAGCAATGGATTCTTTTCCTTTTATAACCATGTCTATAATTTTAGTTTGATCACCCAAATCAGATCCCAAATCTTGTTGAATGGTTGTAGTTGTCTTTTGTTTTCCATTGTTGTTGACTTTTTTTTGTTTAATTTCGTGATGAAGATTCCAACAATGAGCTTCATCATGACCCTCTTTGGAACAATGTTTGCATGCTAATTTCTCTCCTTCCTTCTTGATAGATGCATTTTTCTTTCCCTTCCCTTTGAAACCCTTTTCTTTTCCTTTACTCTCATATGGCTTTTTCTACCGTCTTTTGGAGTGTTTTCTCTCTTGCATGAAGATGAGTGGCTTGCACACACACATTATCTAAATTATTGGGATTACAATTAAGATAGTAAGAAGGTGGAAAATCTACAAAGGTATTGTTATTTGCCTCGTATGCTTGAAAGTGTGTCACACTTTATTAAAGGATATTAAATATGTGCAGTCAGTAAGCCTAGCAATAGGAGTTAGGATTGTACACACCACTTTTGGTTCCTTCGTGACTGTGGGAGAGTGTTTCAATGGATTTTGTGGGAGGTCTTCCATTGTCAAAAAAAGGTCTTGATTACTTGTATGTATTTGTGGATAGGTTCAACAAAATGCGTATTTTGATGCAATGCAAAAGGCAAGTTACAACTAAACATACTGCTCAGTTATTCTTTCAGAATGTATGAGTGCATTTTGGATTTCCCACATCCATTATCAGTGATCGAGATTCTCGGTTTGTTGGGAATTTTTGGTTAAGCTTGTGGGGATTCACAAACACCAAAGTGAAAAAGAGTACAAATTTTAATCCACAAACAAATGGTCAAACAAAGGTGGTGAACAGAACAATGATACATCTTCTTTGTGGGTATTGGAGCAAGCATCCTAAGTTGTGAGAGGAATACTTTCACTATATTCAACATGCTTATAACTGGGCCAAGCACTCTTCAACTCAAACATCGCCATTTGAGGCATGTTTTGGATACTTGCCTAAATCTCCTTTGGATTTCATTTTTGGCAAAGATGTTGCTATTGATGTTCATAGAAACATAGAAAAAACAAGAAAGTTCATCAAACAAATCCAATTGGTACACCACATAGTTCAAGAACAACTTGAAAAGAGCCAAGGCAAGTACAAAGAAAGGCTCGACAAGCATCGTGTAAGTCACAAGTTTCAAGTCGGTGATGAATTTTGGCTTCAAATTAGCAAAGAGAGTCTCTAAGGAGAAGGTAAAAAGCTAAACCAATTAGATATGGTCCATTCAAAATTTTGGAAAAGATTGGTAATAATGCCTTCAAGTTGGATTTGCCTTCATCTATGCAAATTTATGCTTTTGTTAATGTTGAGAATTTAAGGTTGTATGAGTCTCCTTTGATTGAAGATCAAGGAGAGAATGGGTAAATTCCATCCATTGAAGAATTTTCTCCAGAATTCCTTGATGAGCTTCAACAAGACACTATACTTGATAGAAGAACAAGGACATCAAAAAGAGGAAGTGTTGACTATCTTCGCGTGGGGCTCAAGGGAACAAATACTTCAAAATCCAAATGGATAGAAATTGGAAAGATGAGGGAAATTTACCCTCACTTGCTAGACAAGTAAAGGTGATATTTTGGGTTCCAAAAGGCTTCTAGTTGGGAGGAATGACCAGGTGCTCAAAATTATGCTAAAAAATAAAAGTCATTAAAATGGTGTGTAACCTGAATGACCACGTAGTTCTTGTCATCTTGAATCCAAATTAACTTATTTCGTGCGAAACAGACACCGTATTCTCCCAGAAACATGTTCTATCCATTTTCTCAAACAGGGAAATTTTCGAAAAAATGGACAACCTAGTCAATAGTCCGTATTGCTAACATGGCACTAACTGGGTGGGTTATGTGGTAGTTGACCGAGTCAAGGTTTTCTTAGCTAATCGGATCTTGCCAAGTGGCACCTTGGTATTGGTTAGAATTTGTGCATTTTTATTGGTTGGAACAGTGGCCAACCACGGGCTGACACATGGCCCAGCCAGAGGCCGCCACGTGGACGTCCCGTAGGCCACTAAAATTTAGTTCAATGACCAAGCAGAGGCCACAAGGTTAGAAATAGCCACCTCCCAATTCACAACACAAGGCCTTACAAAACCGCCTACACCATGGTTCTTAACTATAGTGTATGGCACATTCTATTTAAAGTTAAACCGCATACATTTGGGAAATGGGGACCGTGGTTAACCCTCGATCCTGGTCCACAGACCATGGTTAGGGGATAAGCATGACCCCAAACTATATATATGTTAGTCACCAATCGGCAGGGGCATGCCATTGACTTTAGCCCCCGGGCATGTGGGCCCTCCACGTGGCCAAAATTGTTGGAGGTTAAACGTTAGAGGTCTTTTTAATGATCCAACACTTTTTCCTGGTCTTTGATGAAATTTTTGCTCCATTAGAATGCTTGGCGGGTGAAATTTTAGGATGGTGCTGAATTTGGGGAAAATGTAGAGCGAATAGTGGGAAAACTAGGAGAGGTCATAACTTCTCAATTTTCGACCAAATTGGGTGCAGAAAGAGGCCAGGTAGCCATTTTTGGATATGCTGGACCCATTGGAGTAGGTTTTAGAATCATTTGAGCATTTTAAACACATATTTTTACACATTTGAGCATAGTAGAGAAGCCCAAGCCTTTGGAAGTTGGACCAAAGAGATGTAGCCCACGAGGGGTGAACTCCTTCATCATGTTCTTGTTGTGATGTATTTTTGGTGATGTTATGTACATTTTTATGCTATTGTTCAGTCTCTTATTTATGTTAAAATTGCTCATAAAGTTAACATAAAAATTCATTTTTCACATGCAAAACTTATGAATCCTTAAGCACATGGATAACATTTTGTTTTTTAATCTGAGGAGGATCTTAGCGCATCAAACAAATATTCTTAATCATATCATTTTGGTATCAGAGCACAACAAACTATCCCATTCTTGAAACAAAAAATGATATGATTAATAATATTAGTTTGCGGTGCTAAGATCTTCCTGAGATTAAAAACCAAAATGCTATCTATGTGCTTAAGGATTCATGAGTTTTGCAAGTGAAAAATGAGTTTTTTTATGTTAATTTTATGAGAAATTTTAACATAAATAAGAGATTGAATAACTATAAAAAATTGTATAGAATATCACCAAAATCACATCACAACAGGAACATGATGGAGTTCACCCCTCCTGGGCTATGTCTCCTTGGTCCAACTTCCAATGGCTTGGGCCTCTCTATTATGCTCAAATGTGTAAAAATATGTGTTTACAATGCTCAAATGCTTTTGAAACCTGCTCCAATGAGTCCATCATGTCCAATAATGGGCATCTAACCTCTTTCTACACCCAATTTTGACAAAAATTGGAGAAGTTATTAACTCTCTGTAGGAATTTACAGGGTAAGTTCCTCAGACAGAACACCAAAGGACACCACTCACAAACATATCACAGATCAATACACCAGTATTTTGATGTGGTTAAAACCCTCAAAGAGGGAAACAGTCCACGGCCTAAGCCAATGTGGCCACTTCAGGCAATTTATTAATAAAGGAATGAAAATTTACATAAGCTTCTCTCGTGAACGGTTAACCTACAAATGACCCTCCATGCGCTTTAAATAGAGTTCATGGACCAATCAAGTGTTAAGCCACGGATCAAGTGTCGGTAATACTGAAGAGAGAATGAACCGTCAGATCACTACATATCGCGTCAGATTGTAAGTTACAAATGTACATAGTAAAGAAACACACTTTACCTAACTCTATACTAGACCAAGTTATACTTAACTATTCCTATGTGTCGAAATATCCTAACATCCCCTCTTAAGAACAACTTGGGATAGGATTGAAGGATTTACAAATATGACACAATAGGAGAAGGAAGGAGGCACTAGAGCCTATCCCCCTTAGTGACAACTTCCTGAACTCCAACCATAAATCGAAGTCTAGTGAACTTCGCCTCTGTGAGAGCCTTTGTGAAGATGTCTGCAACTTGATCATCTGTTGAACAATATTGCACTTCAAGAACATGGTCATGAATGAGCTTTCTGATGAAGTGCATGTGTAGTTCAATGTGTTTGCTACACTGATGCTGGACTGGGCCTTTGCATAGTTGACTGGCACTTTGATTATCACACCAAAGTGTAGTCGGATGCTGCTGCTGAAAGCCAAACGCTGATAGGATCTGACGAAGCCACAAGGCTTCCTTACTAGCTTCTATGACACCACGATATTCTGCTTCCGCTGAAGAAAGAGAAATTGCACCTTGTTTCTTGCAAGCCCATGTAATAGGTCCTGAACCAAGAGTGAACACATAACCGGCAATAGACTTCTAATCATCAGGGTCACCAGCCCAATCGGAATCAGTGAAACCAACCAATAGAGGAGATGCTTCGGCACTATAATGAATGCCAAACTGAACTGTACCTCTAACATAATGAAGTATTCTTTTAGCTGCTTTCCAATGACTTTCACGTGGGGTTTGCATAAACCGAGCAATAAGACCAACAACAAAGGAAATATCAGGACGAGTATGGGTTAAATACAAAAGTTTTCCTACAAGTTGACGGTATAAGGTAGCATCAACTTCAGGGGAAGTACAAGTGACTGAAAGTTTGACTCCAGACTGAAAGGGAGAAGGAGCTGGCTTACAATCTTCCATGTGAAAAAAGCGTAGAAGATCACATGCATACTTGGATTGGGAGAGGAAAATACCTTCCTTGGACTGCAAGACTTGAAGACCGAGAAAATAATGTAAATGTCCTAAGTCTGTCATTTCAAACTTCTTCTTAAGGCTGGACTTCACATGGTTAATAAGGTTGGGATCACTACCAGTGAGGATAAGATCATCAACATAAAGAACAAGAATGATAAGAGAGTTGCCCACTTTCTTGGTGTAGACAGTATTGTCAGAATAACACCTAGAAAAGCCAGATTCTAAAAGAAACTATCCATTTTGGCATACCAAGCCCGGGGAGCTTGCTTGAGAACATAAAGGGATTTCTTAAGATGACATACAAGGCTGGAGTCTGTTTGTATAAACCCAATAGGTTGTTCCATGTAGATTTCTTCATGCAAGTCCCCATGCAAGAAGGCGGATTTACCATCCATCTAATGGACTTCCCATTTGAAAGAGGCAGCAAGGGAAAGAACAAGGCGGACAGATTTCATTTTGGCAACGGGGGAAAAGGTTTCAGTATAATCAATGCCTTCAACTTGTGAAAAGCCCTTAGCAACAAGTCGAGCTTTATGTTTATCAACTTTCCCATCTAGCCCATACTTGGTTCTATAAACCCATTTGCATCTGACAAGTTTGTGCCCCTTTGGTAGAGGAACAAGATCCCATGTATCGTTTGCCAATAATGAACGATATTCTTCATTCATAGCTGCGTCCCAATCTGGATGGCCTGAAGCTTCTTCAAAGGTGTCAGGATCATAATTTGCTGACACTTGAACCAGTAAAGAAGAGGCTCTTTCAAACTGAGAACAGGTACGGTGTTGATCTGTAGGATCACCGGCAAGATCACCTGCGGCATCTCGGGTAGCTTGGACCCATTTTGGAAGTGAAGGAGCTGAAGGAAGATCCGGAGAAGGTGGGGGAGGATTGTCATCCTCACTTTCATCATCTGAAGAAGAAATATGTTCAAAGGTAGAAGAGATAGAGAGAGGTGGCACATGCGTCGAACTAGGCTCGTAGGCCGATTTATTTTCATCAAACTTTACATCTCTTTTAATTATAACATTTTTGGACTTAAATG
>APFE030661376.1:34520-45860 GCA_000404065.3 Pinus taeda | reverse complement strand
CTGATACCATGTAGAATTTACAGGGTAAGTTCCTCAGACAGAACACCAAAGGACACTGCTCACAAATAGATCACAGATCAATACACCAGTATTTTGACGTGGTTAAAACCCTCAAAGAGGGAAACAGTCCACAGCCTGAGCCAACGCGGCCACTTCAAGCAATTTATTAATAAAGGAATGAAAATTTACATAAGCTTCTCTCT
Organism: Pinus taeda; assembly: GCA_000404065.3. Taxonomy (NCBI): domain Eukaryota; kingdom Viridiplantae; phylum Streptophyta; class Pinopsida; order Pinales; family Pinaceae; genus Pinus; species Pinus taeda. The sequence continues at coordinate 45,657 of APFE030661376.1, read as the reverse complement.
TGAATGGTTAACCTACAAATGACCCTCCATGCACTTTAAATAGAATTCATGGACCAATCGGGTGTTAAACCACAGATAAAGTGTCGGTAATACCGACGAGAGAATGAACCGTCGGATCACTACATATCGTGACCGTCGGATTGTAAGTTACAAATGTACATAGTAAAGAAACACACTTTACTTAAATCTATACTAGACCAAGTTATACTTAACTATTCCTATGTGTCGGAATATCCTAACACTCTCCTAGTTTTCCCACTATTCTCTCTACATATCCCCCACAATTCGGCATCATCCTACAATTTCGCCCAGAAAGTGCTCTAACGGCGCGACAATTTCATAAAAAACCAAGCGAAATTTTTAGGTCATTAAAAAGACCTCTAACACTTAACTTCTGAAAATTTTGGCCATGTGGGGGGCGGCACGTGCCCGGGGGCTAAGGCGAATGTCCCACCCTGTCGGGCGACCCCCCACTCCAACTCCATTGTAGTGTTCACATGGGTGGTTAACATATATAGTTTGGGTCTATGCATATCCCCTAACCATGGTCCATGGACCGAGGTCTGGGGTTAACCAGGGTCCCCATTCCTCAAATGTATGCGGTTTAAATTTAAATAGAACACGCCATACACTATAGTTAAGAACCATGGTGTAGACGGTGTGGTAACACCTTGTGTTGTGGGTTGGGAGGTGCTGTTTCAAATTCTGTGGCCTTTGCTCAGCTATTGAACTAACTTTTAGTGGCCTCCTAGGCTGCCGGCTGCCACATGGTAGCCTCCGATTGGCCCACATGTTAGCTCGTGGTTGGCCACTATTCCAACCAATAAAAACACACAAATTCTATCCAATACCAAGGTGCCACTTGGCACGATTTGATTCGCTGAGAAAACCTTGACTCAATGAACTACGACATAACCTGCCCAGTCAACGCCACTTCAGTGGTACAGACTGCTGACTAGGTTGCCCATTTTTTTGAAAATTTCCCTATTTGAGAAAACAAACATAATGCGTTTCTGGGAGCATATGGTGTCTGTTTCATGCGAAACAAGTTTCACTGGATTCAGGACATTGAGCACTACATGGTCATTCAGGTTCCACACCATTCTGACAACTTTTATTTTCAACATCATTTTGAGCACCTGATCATTCTCCCCACTGGAAGCCTTTTGGACCCCAAAATATCACTTTCAGTTGTCTAGCAGGTGAGGGTAGAATTCCCTCACCTTTCCAATCTATATCCATTTGGATTTTGATGGATTTATTCCCTTGAGACCCACTCGAATATAGTCAACACTTCCTCTTTTCGATGTCCTTCTAAAGTATAGTGTCTTGCTGAAGCTCATCAAGGAATTATGGAGACAAGTCTTCAATAGATGGAATTTAAACATTCTCTCCTTGATATTCAATCAAAGGAGGCTCATATAACCTTAAATTCTCAACATTAACAACAACATAAATTTGCATATATGAAGGCAAATCCAACTTAAACGCATTATAACCAATCTTTTCCAAAATTGTTAATGGACCATATATAATTGGTTTTAGCTTTTTACCTTCTCCTTGGAGCCTCTCTTTGCTAATGTGAAGCCAAACTTCATCATTGACATGGAACTTGTGATATACACGATGCTTGTCATGCCTTGTTTTGTCTATGTCACTATGACCATCAATAGCAACATCTTTTCCAAAAATGAAATCCAAAAGAGATTTAGGTAAATATCCCAAACATGCGTCAAATGGTGATGTTTGAGTTGAAGAGTGCTTGGCCCAGTTGTAAGCATGCTGGATATAATGCAAATGTTCATCCCACAACATAGGATGCTTGCTCCAATACCCACGAAGAAGATGTATCATTGTTCTATTCACCACCTCTGTTTGACCATCTGTTTGTGGATAAAAAGTTGTACTCTTTTTTCAATTTGGTGTCCATGAATCGCCACAAGTTTGACCAAAATTCACAACAAAGTAAGAATATTGATCACTAACAATGGATGTGGGAAATCCAAAATGCACCCATACATTATGAAAGAATATCTGAGCAGTCTGTTCAGCTGTAGCTTGCTTTTTACATGGCATCAAAATAAACATTTTGTTGAATCTATCCACAAATACATACAAATAATCATGACCTCTTTTCGACAATGGAAGACCTCCTACAAAATCCATAGAAACACTCTCCCATGGTCATGAAGGAACCAAAAGTGGTGTGTACAATCCTAAATTCATATTGCTAGGCTTACTGATTGCACATAATGAACATCCTTTAATAAAACGTGACACACTTTCAAGCATACGAGGCCAATAACAATACCTCTGTAGATGTGCCACCGTCTTACTTACACTGGAATGACCAGTAATAAGAGAAATATGTACCCTCTTATGATGTTAACTCTTTCTCCCTGTGGAATAAAAATCTTTCCAAGACGTTACAACAAGTTATCATGCAAATGATAATCCAATTCCTCTACTTTGTTACCTTCACTCAAGCTTGCATAAACATTTTGAAAGTCATTTTCTAATGTGTATTTCCCAATATAACTTCCATGCAAAACATAACTATGCTTGAGTAAATTAGTTGCACTAACAATAGGCCTAGAAATCATATCAATAAATTTATTGTAGATACCTTTCTTATACCTGATTACCAAGTTGATTTGTTGAAGAAAACGCATCCATTGGAAGTGCCTTGATTGTTGCAACTTTGATTGATATTGCAAGTATTGCAATGGTTGATGATCAGTGTGAATGATTGTTTCCTTACCCATCAAGTAGTGTTTCCACTTTTTCACAGTTTGCACCAATGCATACAGTTCCTTGTCATATGTAGGATAGTTAATCACTGCACCATTAAAAGTTTCGGAATGAAAACAGATAGGCTTACTATGTTGCATGAGGACTGTACCCATGGCATAGTCACTAGCATCAGTTTGAATCTCAAATGAATGTCGCAAGTGTGGAAGTGCAAGTACTAGAGCTGAACTGATCTTTTCCTTCAATGCATCAAAGGCCTTCTGCTATTTTCCTCCCCATTGAAAAACGTTTTTCACACTTAATAATGCGAGGTAGATGAAAAGAATAGTGAATTCAAGCAAGAATTTTGTGCTCCTAATGATCAAAACCAAGAATGATGTTGATAACAAAGCTTTTAAAGGTTGTGATTCAAAATTGAAATATGAATTGGTTGATGTAATTAACCAATATGATGAGATGTTTCAGGAACCAAAGGGATTACCTCCGAAGAGAGGAATCCAACATGAGATATAGTTGCAGTAAGATTGTCTTCTTCCTAACATTGGCATGTACAGGATGTCATTGATGGAAAGTGCAAAAATTAACAAGCAAATTCAAGAGTTGTTGGATAAAGGGATCATTAAGCCATCTTCCTCGCCATGTGGTTCACCTATTGTCTTGGTGCCAAAGAAGGACAAAACATGGCGAATGTGTCTGGACTTGCGTGCATTGAGAAAAATTACGGTAAATAACTGTTACCTATTGCCTAGAATAGATGATTTAATTGATCAATTGAAAGATGCAAAGTATTTTACTAAGTTGGATTTAAGGAGTGGCTACCATCAAATTAGAATCGCTGAAGGAGACATTTGGAGGACAACATTCAAAACAAAACAAGGTTTGTTTGAATGGACAGTTATGCCTTTTGGTTTATGTAATGCTCCTGCTACATTCATGTGTATGATGAATGATGTGTCGAGGCCATTTCTTGATGATTTTGTTATAGTCTACTTAGATGACATCTTAATTTTCAGTAAATCTCGTGATGAACATGTCATGCATGTATGAAAAGTAATTGATGTCTTGAAGAAAGAACAGTTATATCTTAAGATGTCAAAGTGTGACTTTGGAAAAAATTCTTTAGTTTACTTGGGTCGTATTGTTGGATGAGGTGAATTGAAAATATATCCCTTCAAGGTTGATGTCATTTTCAATTAGCCAAGGCCCAAGACAATTATTGAGGTAAGAAGTTTTTTGGGAGCAACCCAATATTGGAGGAAATTCATTGCTATTTTTTCTTCTATAGTAGCTCCTTTGCATTCATTGACAAGTGTGAAAAAGGTTTTCAGTGGGGAGGAAAACAACAAAAGGCCTTCGATGCATTGACAGAAAAGATTAGTTTAGCTCTAGTACTTGCACTTCCAGACTTGAGATAGGAATTTGAGATTAAGACTGATGTTAGTGACTATGCCATGGGTGCAGTCCTCATAGAAAATGGTAAGCGTATTTGTTTTCATTCAGAAACTTTTAATGGTGTAGTGATTAACTATCCTACATATGACAAGGAATTGTATGCATTGGTGCAAACTATGAAAAAGTGGAAACACTACTTGATGGGTAAGGAAACAATCATTCACATTGATCATCAATCAATGCAATATTTCCAATCTCAATCAAAGTTGCAACAATAAAGGAACTTCCGATGGATGGGTTTTCTTCAACAATTCGACTTGGTAATAAGGTATAAGAAAGGTATCTACAATAAAGATTTTGATATGCTTTGTAGGCCAATTGTTAGTTCAACTACTTTACTGAAGCATAATTCTATTTTGCATGAAAGTTATATTGAGAAATATGCATTAGACAATGAATTTTAAGATGTTTATCCAATCTTGAGTCAAGGTAACCAAGTAGAGGAATTGGATTATCATTTGCATGATAACTTGTTGTACCATCTTGGCAAGATTTGTATTCCACAGGGAGAAAGAGTTAACATCATAAGAGAGCCACCTACTTCTCTTATTGCTGGTCATTTTGGTGTAAGTAAGACAATGGCACATCTATAGAGGTATTGTTATTGGTCTCGTATGCTTGAAAGTGTGTCACATTTTATTAAAGGATTTTCATTATGCGCAGTCAATAAGTCTAGCAATAGGAAGTTAGGATTGTACACACCCCTTTGGGTTCCTTCATGACCATGGGAGAGTGTTTCTATGGATTTTTTAGGAGGTCTTCCATTGTCAAAAAGAGATCATGATTATTTGTATGTATTTGTGGATAGGTTCAACAAAATGTGTATTTTGATGCCATGTAAAAAGCAAGTTACAACTGAACAGACTGCACAATTATTCTTTCATGATGTATGGGTGCATTTTGGATTTCCCACATCCATTGTTAGCTAATGGGATTCTCGCTTTGTGGGGAATTTTTGGTCAAGCTTGTGGGGATTCATGGACACCAAATTGAAAAAGAGTACAAGTTTTCATCCACAAACAGATGGTCAAACAGAGGTGGTGAACATAATAATGATACATCTTATTCGTGGGTATTGTAGTGAACATCCTAAGTTGTGGGATGAACATTTGCACTATATTTAGCATGCTTACAACCGGGCCAAGCACTCTTCAACTCAAACATCCCTATTTGAGGCATGTTTGGGATACTTGCCTTAATCTCCTTTGGATTTGATTTTTGGAAAAGATGTTGCTATTGATGGTCGTAGTGACATAGAAAAAACAAGAAAGTTCATTAAACAAATCCAATTAGTAGATTAAAGAGTTCAAGAACAGTTTGAAAAGAGCCGAGGCAAGTACAAAGCAAGGCATGAAGAGCATTGTGTAGATCACAAGTTCCAAGTGGGTGATGAAGTTTGGCTTCAAATTAGTAAAGAGAGGCTCCAAGGAGAAGGTAAAAAGCTAAAACCAATTAGATATGGTCCATTCAGAATTTTGGAAAAGATTAGTAATAATGCCTTCAAGTTGGATTTTCCTTCATATATGCAAATTTATGCTGCTGTTAATGTTGAGAATTTAAGGTTGTATGAGCCTCCATTGATTGAATATCAAGGAGAGAATGTTAAAATTCCATCTATTGAAGAATTTTCTCTAGAATTCCTTGATGAGCTTCAGCAAGACACTATACTTGACAGAAGAACAAGGACATCAAAAAAAGGAAGTGTTGACTAGCTTCGAGTGGGGCTCAAGGGAAAAAATCCTTCAAAATTCAAATGGATAGAGATTGGAAAGGTGAGGGAACTATACCCTCTCCTTCTAGACAACTGAAAGTGATCTTTTGGTGTCGAAAAGGCTTCCAATGGGGAGAATGATCAGGTGCTCAAAATTATGCTAAAAAATAAATTCGTCATAATGGTGTGGAACTTGAACATCTGCGTAGTGCTCATCATCTTGAATCCGGTGCAACTCATTTCACATGAAATAAAGATCGTATGCGCCCAAAAAAGACTTATGTCTGTTTTCTCAAATAGGAAATTTTCAAAAAAATGGACAACCCAGTCAATAGTCTATACTACTGACGTGACAATGACTGCACTAGTTATGTTGCAATTGACTGAGTTAAGGTTTTCTCAGCGAATTGGATTGTGTGAAGTGGCACCTTGGAATTGGTTAGAATTTGTGAATTTTTATTGGTTGGAACAATGGCCAACTATGGGATGACACATGGCCCAGCTGGAGGCCACCATGTGGCAGCATGGGAGGCCACTGAAATTTGGTTCAATGACTGAGCGGAGGCCACATGATTCAAAATCGACACCTCCCAATGCACAACATGAGGCCTTACCACACTGCCTACACCATGGTTCTTAACTATAGTGTATGGCACGTTCTTTTTAAAGTTAAACCACATACATTTGGGGAATGGGTACTGTGGTTAACCCCTGACCCTATTCCATGGACCATGCTTAGGGGTTAACGACTGCCCCAAACTATATATATGTTAACCGCCCATGTGAATGCTACAACGAAGGTGGAGTGGCGGGCTTGACCGACAGGGGGGGGCCGTTGGCCTTAGCCCCCAGGCACGTGGTCCCCCCACATGGCCAAAATTTTCGGAAGTTAAGCGTTAGAGGTATTTTTAATGGTGTTATCACTTAGGTTGTTCCCTGCCTCCTGTAGGGAATACAGCCGAGGTAACCACTAACCAATCTTTTAGCTGTAGGTCCTAGCCTACCTGCAACCAGAGAGGGCTCTCTCTTTGTAATTTAGCTTTGTTTTGGAGTATTTTAGGCTAGTTATGATGAACAGAGTTTGGTTTTAAGTTTGTTGGATGGTGATTTCAAGAGCTGGGATGCAAGTAAAAAACATTTATTCCATTGGGCAATGGAGTCACTGAAAGTGTAATCATTGATAGTGTTTCTTGGTGAAATGGTAATGCTACATTGCAAGATAGGAAACCTAGGAACAATTTTCAAATCTGGAAATGATGGAATGAAGTAAGGGAATGAAAGGCAATCAAGAATCTTTCATTATACTGGCAGAGGGAAAGTGTATGAATATTATGCAGGAGCAACTAAGGATTCCTAAACAGTATTCAAGATGAAGGAATTAGTGCAAACATGAGCAGTTAAGAATTCATATTTATGACTAATCCTGAAGAAAACATAATTAATAGCAGAGATTGAACACAGGGTGCATTTAAACAAATCCTATGCTATTCTTCTTCTCTGTTATCAAGATTATGAAACATACATGAAATTTACGAATATAGAGAACATAAAACACAGTTTAGAATAACTTATTGTTCCATAGAATGACACAAGAATTTTGTAGTAGGTCCCAGAACACCCAATCCACCTTTAGATGTTTCAGAAACAGTGAACTTCAACAGCAATTGTATTAATACAGTCTGATAGTTTACTGCGCAATCCAAAAATAAAATCACCAACCCCTAATACATTCTATGGGGAGGTATATATACAAAAATGAGATACAAAATATCTAGTTGATGAGTCTCCATGCAATAAATTTCATCACCAACTCTTCAAAGGAAGTAGATGAAAGAAATAAATGCTGCAGTAAATATTTGTGTTCTAGTTGTCTATTTTGTTAGAGAAATTTGACTTTTTGGCCCAACTGAGTCGGCTGAGGCTGTGCCTTTAATTTGCGATTTTTGGGCTTGCTGTCCTAGTGTTTTGCTGAGTCACTGTTTCAACTTCCTCTACCTGTTGCCTTTATGCTTTGTTCGGTGCCTGTGTACTCAGCTTTGCTGACCTGTAGCTGACCAAAAAACTGAAGCTGAAAAAAGAGGAAAAATACCAAAATTACCTGGGCAAAATTTCCAGCATTGCTTGCCACCAATCATCTGGAGGTAGCTGATATCTTCTTATCTTTATGAGTGTTTCATCAGCCTCTGTGTATCTATAAAAATTGCGTGGGACCTCAAACAGATGATTAATTTCATGCTCAATGTAAAACAAGTCTTCCAATTTGTCATAAAGAGATTGTCCAGAGGGAGGTCCTGCTTCTTCTGAGGTGCTTGAAGACGCTGTAATCTAATTTGCAACATATTTATTGATTCTGGTAGTATATTGTTCACAGGACAGTAGTTTTCCAGCACTAGTCAATAAGCTGGGCAATCGTTTGGTATGTAATGCTGTCAACTTTATCTTGAAGTCATTTATTTCGGCATGCATTTCCTGGCACTTTCTTTCTAGAGTCTGCACAAAATTTCTCAAGGTCAGCACCTTTTTTGCTGTCAAAATAGTATATGTTCTGCTATTGATGTCCAATGCTGCCAATTCTTCTTTGGTATGAGTGTTCAGGAAATGAATCATTTTATTGGCTTGCTCAGGCATATTTCCCAATGCTGCTCTAGCCCTCTGAGTCTCAAATTGAGCTAGGCCTATCAACTCTATTTGCTCATGTATGGCCTGAATTGATCACCACTGGTCAATGATTGCTTGGCCAATCTTGGCCCACAGAATCTTTTTGATTTCAACTAGAGTCTTGTCTAAGGTAAGCTCTTTTTCTAAGACCTTTATTTTGCTGTCCAAGGATTTTATTTCTCTTTGTTTCTCAGCCACTGTCATCTTGGACTTGTCATAGCTTGCATCTAACTTGGCCAACTTTTCTTTGGCCTCTTTCACCTCTGTGACCTAAAATTCTAGTTCTTTGACCACTTTCGTCATCTCTTCCATACTCATGCTAGATCCTGGTCCTGCTGTTGCTGCTGCTGCTGCTGCATCTGTGGTTGATGTAGTCTTTGTGGATGCTGAAATGATAGGAGGGATTGCTGCTGCTTGTGTGGGAGGAACAATGACAATAGTTGGGGCTGTTTGAGGGGGCTGGGAGGTCGACTCTCCCTGCTTGCCTTGCAATATTCTCTCCAATTCTTCCTCCATATGTATTATTCTTTGATTCACCCTCATTAGCAGATCCATGGTATCATCAACTTCTTTTTCTTGCACAAGTTCTGCAGTTTGAGGGTGGATAGTTGCAGGTAGCTTTTCTTGTTTTCTGAGTGCAACAATATCATCTTCTTTCTTCTTCATAAGGGCCTTGATGCCCTTGGGATCCTTAGGATCATGCCCTAGATCCACAATAATTTCCTCCAATGTCTTTATTCGGTTATCTTTGGCTGAGGAAGACATTCTCTCCAAATCCAATTGAGTATTTGTATTTTTCAGCGATTCCTTTAGTTGATGTGCCAGCATAGCCTTGTCCGCTAGAGTGGCATAGACCATTTCACCTGTTTGCTTATGTAGCTCTATTTGGTCCATTGGGTGTATGTCCTTGGAGAGGACTTCCAAGTTTGTCTTTATGTAATCTGCAGCTGTTTTGGGCTGTGGAACTTTAGGCTTAAAATAAGTTAAGATCATTTTCTCCTCTTTGATGTCATAAGTAGCCATCAATCTTTGCTGTTTGGAGGGTGTTGCTTTCAGCAATTGATCATACAATTGTATTCTAAATAGCTCATTCTGGGCCTTGATTTCCATGAAAGTTCCTTTAATGCCAGATGGTTGTTTGCTTTGCTGTCTAGAGGAAGACACCTCTGTACTATGCTGCCTACCTTGTTCCTGCTGGAATGAGCTAGTAGCTGTTTGCTAGCTTGATTCTCTTTCCCTCCTCGGGCTCTCTATGATTTCTTCACTAATTTCTTCCTCAACCTGAGGGTCAACACTTTGTCTTTTGGCTTCTAGTTCCTGTGCTGACCCACTTGGAGGTGTGGTCTCTTCTCTATCCTATTTCTTACCTCTTTCCTCACTAAGAGGAGTCTGTAAGGCTGGAATTTATGATGCCTCAGCCTGCTGTGGAGGGGCTTGCCCTTGACACTGCTCCTTAGAGGTTGTAGGCTGTTCTGTAACTATTTCTTGCTCGACATCCATCACTTCTTCTCCTTTCACTGTACCTGTTGCTGATGTAGATGTTTCTTGGGAAGCTTGGGAAGCTGCAGCAGTGGATGTGCCCTCTCCAACTTGGTGTGACAGTTTGAATGTTACCTGCTAAAAAGAATCCAAGTCAAGAGTTTTTTCCAAATCTTTGACATTTTGCTCCATTATTTCTTCTTGAGTGAGTTCTTCAATTAATGTGCCTTGTACCCACTCATCTTGATTAGCAAATTGCTCAATCTGTGGGACTTTACAATGTTCATATGATGTCAACCTATATTTTACTTTTCTGGCACTGATAAAGCCATGGGGGTCATAAGGGACCCACCAGAAACTCCTTTTTAGCTTGAGTTTCTGCCCCAGTATTTGATCAGCATCTTGCCAACTTTCTTTCTTGTTCATAATAAGGGGCCTTGATGGTCTTTGAATTTCAGGCGAGCTTTATTCTTGGCACTATGAAAATGAGTGAGATCTGAATTGATGAGTTGCCTATAATATTCCAAGGCAAACAGTCTCATGGGTACATATCTTGGGAGCCTGTAGGGACAGAGCTCACAGCCATATATTCTAATGACAGTGTGATTTTGGTAGAGATACCAATCACCTATTTTGTAGTTCTTGGACAACTGCAATATCTTCTGCATGTCATATGATAATCTAGGAGGAGGAGTTCTTTTCAAGAGATAGGAGACTAGGTAAACAAATTGGTCAATGAACTCACAGTAAGAGTAAGGAGAGTTTTGGACCTGATGGAAGACTGATGACCAAAAGATAACATACCTTCTTTCACCCTTTGAATCCAACTTCTTGATGGGACATTGGAAGCAATCTGACTGATGATACATGAACAAATGATAGATATATGATGAATATTTGAAGACTCCCTCCCTATCCAGCTTTACTAGTTGGTCATGTATTTTATTGGCAATGAACTTGGCATAGTTGTACTTGATAGCAGGGGGCTGTCCTAGGCTATATGCACACAATAGGACCAACATTGTTTCATCAATGTGCTCACTTGTTTTGAAACCTAGCACAGAGGATATCATATCTACAAGCAGT
>APFE030661376.1:5294-19153 GCA_000404065.3 Pinus taeda | reverse complement strand
CTCTAAAGAACAATGTCTTGGTTTGGTGGCCAAATTATGACACAGTCACTCACTTGATTTACACTTTTGCTGAACAAGATGGCTCGTGATGAGACCCCTTGTCTTTTGATTGCAACAATCTTAAGTCGTTGCCCTATTTTGGTGGACATTTTTGGCAAAGTCAGCAAGTTATAATATCTGTGACGATGATAAGTCGGCTCGTGATGAGACCTCTTATTCTTTGAGATATAGTGTTTTCATTGGATTGCTTCCCTGAGTGCTACGATTTCCTTTGGCACGGAGGAAGTCAATTTTCTTTCCTTAAGAAAGTTCTGGACGACAGTAATAAAGCTTCTTTGGCAATCACTACTTCTACAGGGACTCCTCATTTTGTCATTGATGCCTTTCATTGTACTGACGTAAAAAAATTTCTTCGCTAATATTGCTTTCTTCAATTTTTTGGAGTTGAAACTAATATCATATTTGCATTAAAGTTCTATTGATAATAAAGATCAAGTTTCAAAGAAAAAGAATTTGTCATTCATAGAAGCAGAAGTTCAAAAATCTTGATAGAGACAAAGGTGTCTTTTGTAAACGTCAAACGATGTTGACCAAAGCAAACTTTATTTTATGGAGAAAAATACTTAATGAAGTGAGAAGCAGACATTCCCTAGGGTTGTGTAGACAATAGGGATAATCTTCTTTTCTTATTTTGATTATTAACTATTCAAAAATAAACCTAACTACCTAACTAAACTATTCCTACTCCTACTCTAATTATATACAAAAATTTGACTAGGTGAAATGATATTTCCAATGGAGCCACCTTCTCATTTTTATTGCTACACGTATGCAACTTTCCAACGTTAGTGTTAAGAACAGAATTCTTCTTGGATTGTTATCATTGGATATGGAATAAGGATGTATAACTCCAGTTGGAATTTTGTCCGAAATTTCTTTCTCGCAAAAACTTCTTTCCAACTGAGTATCTATTGGATCATAAATATAAGGATGAATTTCCGTTATAGCTTGAGATTTCGTAATGGAGGAAGTTCTGTACTTCCTTGACACAGTTTAACTTTCCAAAATGGTAGCTCGTCTTTTGGATATTATTTGATAAGGTGTTGGACATACCAGAATAATCTGTCAAAAAACTGAAAATTTATAACGCAATCCGATTTTGTACAAAATGAGTGCAAATGGGAACAATAATAAAAAAAGTTTTTTGTACAAATAAAGTTACAACACAACTGGGATAAGCTTGTGAAATTTTGTTGTTCACAAGAACTGGCCAGGTCTTGTGAATCAGAAGATAATTTATGATTGTGAACAGGCATGGGGGTTTCTTCATGATATGAATCATAGATCGGGACGTCGTCTCGGTCAGCAAAATCAGGTGAATGATCTATGGCCTCGAAATGAGGATTGAATGATATGTTTTCTGAATCAGAATATCTCTCATTTTTTGAGCTTTGATGAGTTACTTGAGATAAACCGATAACATCGTCGTTGGCAAAGTAACCATCACAACTAATTTTACCAGTTTCCCTAGATCTTTCCTTTTGGTTGTATATTTTCAGACAAGGAGGTTCAAGTGTTCCTTGCTTGGAAACAATCAAGGGATGTTCTATAGTTATCTCTTTATTCTGAAAATCTAATGATGACTTATTTGAATTATCCTCTATGTTTTTTGAAATATCTTCAATGTTGAGAGGGGAAAAGTTATCATCATTAAAAACATCAGGGTAAAGAGAGAAGTGTGATTCTGAAGCAACTCATTTAAAACTATCATCATGAAAAAATCTTCGTTCATCAGATTCAACATAGACATCGTGTTTCAGATCATACCTTTGTGTACTGATGCTTTTTGAAAGAGAAATAGTTTGTTGTTCTAACCTTGGCATCTGCATTTGTTGACTTGCAATGATATTACCTGACTTTGTATCGAAGTCATCTCCTGGTTCCAAGGTCGGCTTCCCTCCAACGTTCTCGCTTTTGTCTTCTTGTATTAGAGTATGGATAACTCCTAGGCTTTGGGGCCTTTCTTCATTATGAGCGATTTGTATATTCAAATTGGAATTCTTGTTCATATTAGAAAGAAATGAGACAAAACTCGAACTAATTTCTGCTTGATCAGATATAGGAGGCAGGGAATGTTCAACATAATCTAAAGATTCTTCATCTATGAGTTCACTTTCAAGATCGTACTTTAGACAATCAAAATGAAATTGCATATTAAAATCCCGAATGGGTTCATCTTCTTTCCGAAGATAATCAATTTCATCGTATACCTGGTCATAGTCGTAACAATCAAATTCAAGAATGAAAATCTTGAAGAATTGGTCCCAGCTGTGAATCGATGCAGCTGGGAGGTTTCTGCACCATTTTCTAGCTTCCGCCGTGAATGTAAGAGTAAAAATTCTGCATAAAACGCCTTCATCAATTCTTTGAATATCATAACTTGAAACTCTTTGGATAAACTGAAGAGCATGATTAAAAGCAGAAGATTTATTCTTACCATTGAATTTTACCTGAGACAAGAGTCTTACCACTTCAAGTGGAGTGTTGGAAGAGGTAGGAACATGGATGCAACTCCAAATGGGAAGTTTGTGAGCAGCCATCAACTTCAAATGTTACATTTGAAATCATCCAAAGACACTATGTTCAGGCCCTCCTTTAGCCAAATATGTTGAGGCCCCGAAATCCGGATCGACAAAAAGGGGGATACCCACCCGGTCCGGACCTTGGTTGGCAGCTCCTTATCCGTTTGGTATAGCGGGTCTGACTGGGGATAACGGGACCAGTTTCCCGATCTTGGGTGTGTGTGTGTGTGTGTAAAGTTGAACTATGCTGGTCTAAGAGAAATTTAAAGCTAATCTAATTCAGATCCTTTAACTTTACTCTATGATATTTTAATCTAGCGAGAAACAACCGTCTAATCTAAGCTAACCCGGGGGTGTATATCTTCTATTATGCGATCTAAAAAGATTTCGAACAATAACTGGTAATAAAGATCATTCAGCTTATAAGAATAGAAATCATTAAAGATGAACCACTTTGCATAAGAAGTTAGGCAAAACAGTTGTGAACAGCATATCGCATAATAAGTTGCTCATATGTCAGGCATAAACAATATGACTCCACCGTATAAAAGTGCCAAATGATAACCCATACATTCATACAATGACATATAAACAACTGAAACTTATAAATCACTTTAAAAATATAAGCAAAGATAGTCAAGAGATAAAAGTACCATTTATGACTGGTTCCACTCATAAGCTTCAAGCAACAATGATTTATCTCTCCTTGTTCTAACATCTACTAAGAGTACAGAAGTGCAACATCAGTAGCAGATATCAGATGCAAACATTAATAAACCTTGATCCATCCATTCATCAAAACCACCTCCGAGGGCACAAAAGTGCATGTTCTGAGGACGAGTTTTTGACAAATATCCGGACCCTTCTCTAAATGCCTGAGAAGGGTTTAAATACTGCTAACTAATTAACTTGATTACATAAATTTAGGATCCGGTTTTCAAATGACCGTCCTTCTGATAAAGCAGGCTATTTCTAAAATTAAATCTGACTCTGAACTATTTTTGTATTTGCTCCTTAGTGCTGTAAGCGTGCAACCTTCGTCTGGGAAGAGTCGGTTGGTTGCCTTCCCCTTTTGTGTGTGCTATAAAAATAGAAGTAACCAGGGCTCGCACCACTTTTTGGTAAATTATCAGATATTTTTAGAGAATCTCTCGTTGACTGAGTGTATACTTGGTAATAACCCAAATTTCCCTTTAAACTGGTTCTGCTTTTGCTATTTCGGTTTCTATCTTTGCGAACGACTTGATGAGTCAGAAGACTTTACTTTCCGAGCAATTCTTTGGATTGAAAACTGCTTTGTTCTTCATTCCGGGCTTTTCTAGCGTGTAAGTTTCAGGTCTCTTTGTAATCAAGCTGCTTTTGTGCGCCTTTGATTCTGAGCTTCAGATGACCTATCGGTCGTTAGCAGCTTGTTGAGTGATACTCTGGAATCTGTAGTCCTATCATATGTGGCACCCGTTTCTGAAGAGATCTCTTCTGTGTCCTCCGAGTATTGGCATCTTCCCCTTTTCCTTAGATGTTTCCTGCAAAATTGCTGCATGTTATTTCCTGTTTTATAGTTTGCGTAAAGGAAAAGAGTAATGGAAATAAAGATTGACATGAAAGCTTCAGATCGTATGTGTGCATAATTATGGCATTCAAAGTGAACTGGCTCTTCGAAAAAAAAAAGCAGCCATTTGTACAATCATTAATTTCCTTTTTAAGGCACGCGCTTAATTCTGATTAATGGGCATCTTTCCTTGAATACTGTGCCAAGGAAAATTCACGCTCATCGCAGATCGCAGGTCACAGATCGCAGATTTGTGTTATAGTATCGTGGTATCGCAATATTGGATCATCGCAGATCGCAGATCTCAGATTGTGGATCGCAGATCGCAAATCGCAGATATTAGTCATTGTGTCCTACTCTACGCGATTGTTGCGATATGCGATGTCGCACATCAGTGGTCGGGGATTTCTTAGGATTTTCATTTAAGAGCGCTTATGGTAAATGTGATGCGATGAATTTAGCATCGTTTCTTCGTGGTTTGTTATGCTCATAAAAGAAGTGTTTCATTGCCTCGTTGCGATAAAATTCTAAAGAAAAACAAATATGTTCTTAGAGATGTTTGTTTGAATTTTTCTTAATGGTCCCCTATTTTCTTGGTGTTATTGCTAATATCAAACAAAGAGGGGGTTTGTTGGTGGCCACATCAGGTTCCAGTGTTCCAACATCAAACATCCCTTAGGCAGATCCCAGTCCTAGCAACAGAACCATTTGTTGGCTTATTGGGCCCTGACCCAAGTTCGGAAGAGTTATTAGCCAAATAAATCCCATAGCCACCGGCCCTTTCAGCGATAGCCCGCAGAGTGTGGACTGAGGTCTCACTCGAGGTAACAGGGGAGGGTGTTGGAACTAGGTTTCTGCACCCTAGGGATTTCTTGATGTGGTCTAGAAGATTTCCGAACTTGCGGCTTCATGCTACTTTACTTCCGCATAGATCCGGAACAAGGCACTTCTTTAAGAGTTATTATTTATGAGTTTGTTATAGATCAGATCTACCCTTTAAGAAAACATTTAGACTTAAAACCCTATGCATGCAATTATAAATAAATATCTAAACCCATATAACAGGACATGCATAAATGCATAACATAAGCAATAGACAGATTCACAAGAAACCACACAATGCTTCAGAAATTATTATATTTATTGATAATCTCTTCAGTATAATTAGATCCACCCTGCGCACTCAGCTGTAGGGGTCTACACACATAGCTGCAGAGTCTATCAGGCCTCTGCGAACACAACTGTAGAGCCTCTATCTCTCTAACAACTCCCTTGACTCAAACTTACAGACGCTCCAAGACTTCTTGTCTCATAAACCCATTACATTCAAAATCAAAAGAATACTTACCATAAACTACCTTCTAACCATAGAGCCTTGCTCTATTTATACATTTCCATGGTCCACAGACCATAGGCAGGCCGACTAATTTTACATTACTTTTGGGCGGACAACACTTTGACTTGACTCATTCCACTTCACACTCCATGCATCTCACGGAGTCTTTACCATACCTTTACCCAAAATTTTGGGCTTTGTGCCCCAAAACCATTACGTAGGGCCTTCCCTACCCAACAGTGCTCAACCATGAGCATGCCCTCCCATAAGAGGAGGCACTGCATATGCTTGTGGGTGGACATGACAGAGGCAAAGAAAACCCCTGGCTTACCGGGCTTTGATTCCAGTAATCGTCCCCTAACCTATTAGGAGTTGATTCCAAGATCGGTACTCTAGAATACCAGGGTGTCGCTTTGCCCAAGGCGTGCACCCTCTGAAAAGCACAGAAACTGCCTATGCGTATCTACCAGCATTCCCTATTATAGGCGTGCCCACCCATGACACAGCGGGCATGCAGACACTGTGGTACAATGTGAGTGCTACTTGCATGCTCATTATGCCACGGCTGGGCATGCCCACGGTTGGGCATTCCTACCCATAGGCTGAGAATGCCCTAACATGGCCGTGACCGTCTAGCTTAGGCCAAGGACGATTTCCAGGAATCGGTCCCTGGCAGGCCAGGGGACGATTTCTAGAATTAGCCCCTTGGCTTCCTTAGGCCTGATACTTGGAATTGGGCCCTTGCCCTATCCAGTGTTGATTCTTGGAATCAAGCCCTTGAAAGCCAAGGGGATGATTCTGAGAATCAACCCCCTAGCCTTCCGCAGGCTGCATACAAGTCAAGGGCCTGATTCTCGGAATCAATGACTTGACCTGCTGATGGTTGATTATGGGAATCAACCCCTTGTAGGCTGACTGTGAGAATCAAACCCTTGGATTACCTTAGCTAATTCCAAGAATCGGCGCTCGATAGGGGCCAAGGGGCCGTTTTCAGGAATAGCCCACCTAGCCTAGTGGGGACCAATTCCAGGAATAGGTCCCTTAGCCTGTCAAGTGCATTGGCCTATCGGGTGCAATCGACCTTTGCTAGGCCACGAGGCCTATTGTGAGAATCGTCCCCTTGGTCTACAAGTGGCCAATTCTAGGAAATAATCACCTCGCGTGACGGGGACCAATTCTGGAAATCAACCCCTAGGTCTATTAGGTGTTGAATTCAAGAATCATCCACCTGGCCTGCCAGGGGCCAATTCCTAGAATCAGCTCCTTACCATGCCATGGGCTGATTCCAAGAATCAGTCACCGGCATGCCAAGAGGATGATTCTCGAAATTGATCCCCTACGAGCCAGAGGGTTTATACCTAAAATTGGCCCTCGATAGGCCAGGGGTTGATTCCTAGAATCACCCCTTGGTTTAATAGGATCAATTCTGTGAATCAACCATTTGGCTTACTTAGGGCTTATTCCTAGAATCGGCTCGTTCAACTGTCGGGGCTAATTCCTCGAATCAACCCATTGAACTGTCGAGGTTGATTCCCAGAATTAGCTGCTGGATTTCTCGGGGCTGATTCATAGGTCGAGGGTCTATTTTGAGAATCATCCCCTGGCATGCTAGCTGGATGATTCCTAGAATCGGCCCCTTGGCTTGCCTAGGGTTGATTTCAAGAATCGACCCTCAAGAGACCAAGGGGTTGATTTTAGGAATCAACCCCCGACATGCTAGGGTGTCAATTCCTGAAATTGACCCCTACCAGACCTGGGCGATGATTCTTGGAATTAACCCCCTGATTTTTCATAATTCCCTAGCCTGAAGGAGGCTCATTGGCCTACTAGGGTGTTGCTTTGACCTGAGCAGGAATTCCCACAGAAGTAGCCACGTGCCTATGGGCCTTGGTCATTTCCTCCCACATGCACAACCCTATGCCTATCGGCAGGTATGCCTATCGGCAGGTATGCCTAGCCCTGGGCAATCCAACCCTGGGCAAAGTGACCCCCTAGCAAGTGAGGGGGTTGATTCTAGGAATTGACCTGCGACAGGCTAGGGGCCCAATTCTCGGAATCGGGTTTAGGGGGTGCTTTACCCTGAGTAGACACACCCAAGACCAGAATAGCCCACCGATAGGCACTGCATGTCCCTATGGTTGGGTGCGCTCAGTTAGGGGTTTGCCTGCCAACAACACAGTGAGATTGTTGCCTGCATGATCGTTATGCCATTGTTGGACATTCAAATGGACATCGCTTACCTGCCCATAGGCACAGGTAGTTCCAGGGGGTTGATTTTGAGAATTGTTACCTCGCAGGCCAGGGGGTAGATTACAGGAACCAGCCCCCTAACCTACCATGGATGGATTCTACGAATTGGCCCTCAACAGGCCAAGCGACTGATTCCCCAACTTGTGTGCATGCTCGTCGAGGCATGGGCGTCCTAATCCAGGGGAAGGTGACCCCTTAGAAGGCTAGGGGGTGGATTTTAAGAATCAGATATGACCCCCTCACCTGCTAGGGGACAATTCTAAGAATTAGCCCCTAGCCCACGTGAAGTCGATTCCTGAGATGGGGTCAATTGTGGGAATTGGCTCCTTTGCGTGCCAGCGGTCGATTCCGAGTATTTATCCTTGACAGGCTAGGTTCTTGATTCTCGGATTGACCCTTGGCAAGCCAAGTGCCAAGTGGGCCAATTCCAGTCTAGGAATCGTCCACCGAAAATCAACACCGTCACCTACCAAGGGGCAATTCCGGGAATGAGCCACTTGGCCTATTAGGGGCTGATTCAGGGAATCAACCCCATGGCCTGCAAGGAGATGATTCTTCGAATCAGCCCCTTGGCTTGCCCAAGGTAGATTCCTAGAATCAGCCGCCGACTTGGGAATCTACCCTCGACATGTGAGGGGGTTGATTCCCAGAGTCGGCCCCCACTAGGCTAGGCGGTTGATTTTGGGAATCAACCCCCAATAGGATAGGGAGTTTATTTCCAAAATTGACTGCTTGGCTTACTAGGGGCTGGTTCTAGGAATCAACCACTTGGCCTACTCGGGGCCGATTGCAGGAATCAACCCCTTAGCCTGCCGCGGTCCAATTTGCAGAATTGGGCCCTTGGCTTGCTGAGGGTTGATTCTTGAAATAGGGTCGATTACAAGAATCCCCCCCTTCTAGTTCCAGAATCAGCCACTTGGCCTACTAGGGAGTGATTATGGGAATCAGCCACCTCGCCTGCCAAGGGCCGATTCCTGGAATCATCCCCTTGGCTTACCAGGGACCCGATTCCTGGAATCGACCCCTAGCAAGCTAAGGGAATGATCCCGGGAATCAACCCCAGGCCTTCTAGTGGGATGCTTTTCCCTAGTCGTGCATATTCCCATAGGCACAGAGCATGCCCATTGTTGGGCATGACAACCCACAAGCATAAGCACTTCTTTTACCTATGGGTGGGCATGCTCGATTGTGACACAAACATGGTGCTTCTTACACACCCATTGTTCTGTGGGTAGGCACACCCACGTCTCGATGCACACGCCCATAGGAAGGAATTGAATATGCTTATGGTCGGGTGCACCCAACCTTGGGCATGTCCTCTCAAGTCAAAGAAATCTCTGTCAGGCCAGTGGGTTGATTCTACGAATCAACCCCTAACATGCTAAGTGGTTGATTCCAAGAATCAACTCCTAGCCTACAGGGAGTTGATTCCAAGAATAAACCCCTTGGCCTACTGGGGTGTTATAGACATTTTTGGGCACTTCAACCCCAATCATAAATGTCCAAAAACTGAGGGCTCCTAAGTCCCTAAAAGTGTTTCTTCATTGCATAAAGGGACAAGGTCAGCTGATTACATCATCTCCCAGAAGTTCTCCACTGAAAACTGCTCATAAATGGTCAAAACTGGACCATACTGAAAGCCCAGTGTAGAGGGTGCGAAGTGTATCACCTTCCCAGTGTACAAGGTGAGATGCATACTTAATTGCTCCTTTGTAGGGTGCGATGGTCGAGAATGGACAAATGGCAGGGACAAAATGCGAGGTGGAAGATCATGGAATCTTCCAGAAGATTCCCCTCTGACACTTGCCTCTCTATTTTTGACCAGGGATGAGTAAGCGATCATCATTATCCAAGTGGAAATAGGAACCAACAGAGAGAAGACACTAATCAAGACCCCAGAAGATGACTCACCTCCTTATAATCATCTATATATGGATCCCTCATCACATAGATCCAGAGGTTGGAATTTTGTATCTTATAGAGAAGTGTTGTTGGTTTTCTGGTGTATATTCATAGTGTTGGGTGATCTATGCTTTGCTTAAGGTGAAGAAGGGCTTTCTAGCTGGAGGATGATGCTGGGTCAGAACATATGGTTGTAATCCTCTTGCTACTTTTCATCTTAATAAAGCTATTCTAGTTTTCCTCCATATTCTTGTGTACTTGTCTATATATGCATTTGTATGGTTAACACACATCTAGCCCTATATTATTTATGAATACAGATATTTGTTTCTTCGATAGTAGTATGTTTCTATGATTCCACAAGTGCTCTTTGAAGCTGGGCAGACGAAGAAGAAGCAGCGAAGCTCTATCAAGAAGGAGAGGAAATCAAGCGCAAGAATAAGGTTGGTCTTCTTGGTTCTCCTCTTGTCTATTTTCATAAAAGAAAACGAAAGTAGACTTTACTTGTTTGTTTCTAAGATAGCCACCCATCTTAGTGGGAATAGCAGCATTTGAGTGGACACTATTCCCGGTAACAAAATGGCGACTCCGCTGGGGAAATACTAGATTGTTTGTTAGCATATCTATCTTTGTTTCTTTTATAAACTTACAGACGGGGCCTGAATTCAAGCCAGCTAGCCTTCGAACTGCATTTGTTACACAAATGCAAAGTAGATCAATGTTGCTTCAGTCTATATCTGGGTTTTTTTTATGAATTAAACAATCGATCTACAAACAATCTAATTGCCCTAAGTGGTGGCTCTAGTAACCTCTTTAGATCACCCCTGTGTTTTACATACACTGAACATTACTTACTCGGCCTAAATCCCTGAACTGAATTGCAAACTGTGAGTGAAAACTTGTTTAAAGTCTCGCACTGGTACCATCGCACCCTGCCATCAAGGCAGTCTATAGGCATCGTACTTCCCGAGTGTAGTAGGTGCGCTGCATATTGGTTTCATTGTGTAACAGGTGCGATGGTTAGGGAAGGTTAACTTTACCTTTAGACTGTGGTTTTTTCTCACTGTTTTCAGTCCTATTCAGGAGTTTTACTGTCTGTAGTCAATGAATTTCTGTGAAAACACCCTTCTCTTGCATTACTCCGCCTCCTTAGTGCAAAGAACTGTAAGTGTTTTTTATGTATTGTGCGTTATTTTCAGTTCTCTTTTGCAAAAAAGTAGCATAGTCAAACTGTCGTTTCTGGATCTGAAAGTGTCGTAGCTGTCATTTTCAGTTTTAGAAGACAATGCCATTGTTCTTGATAGTCGATTATAAAGTTACTATTGCATATGATTTGAATTAGTAGTTTTTAAAGTGTCGAAAAGCAATTTTCATTTTAAAATCGCAAAGTGTCTCTCTTACCTTCACTTCATTTTGAAAAGAAAATTATTGAGTATTGTCGCTTTAAAAATAATTCAGATTTGCACATAGCTTTCTTACCGTCATTCATACATTAAGAAGGCTAAAAACAAATACATGCATGTGCGTTTTCATTTTGACTGCTTGGTTTGATTTAGGACTGTGCATTTAGCGTGTGCTTTGTGCTCTTTGCAGAAAGATTCTTAACTTTCTTTCCTTAGTAGCTAGGATTTTCATTTCCGAAAGAAGATTAAACGTTTGTTTATCATCTTAGACTGCATTTTAGGAATTA
Organism: Pinus taeda; assembly: GCA_000404065.3. Lineage (NCBI taxonomy): Eukaryota > Viridiplantae > Streptophyta > Pinopsida > Pinales > Pinaceae > Pinus > Pinus taeda. The sequence continues at coordinate 7,844 of APFE030661376.1, read as the reverse complement.
TATACACATCATGCGGTGAACCTTAAAGGAAAATTGTTAAGCAAGATCAACTTAAAATGAATTTAATGAATCTAACAATGCTTTGGAACTTAGCGCACAACATCTAGAGGTCTAGGCTAGAGACGTATTCCGGCGTTGTAAAACCTGGTAACTGTTGTTTTCAGTGTTGGTTGGGTGATTCCTCCACTCTGAGATGGCAAGTTCTAGTATGGACTTGTGCTCCCACGTACCGTCGAGTATATATTGGGAGACCACAATAGGCTGCATCCTTTATCCTTAGGAATTCGTGTCTACCGCCCTATCGATTGCAATGCACTAAACACAGAATTCGGGAAGATTGACTGTCGTACCATAAAAAGTATTCTGTAGTTTTGCGATTGGTTTGGTAATCCTCTCTTCGTAGATCTCTAGAGAAGTCCATTTTGCTCCTTTTCAGACTCCTTAAAGGAAAAGGTCCTCTGAGCACTTGTCACTTCAGGCTCAATAAAAATCGAAGGTGACTAGAGTCATCTTTCGTTTTTTCTCGACTCTTTAAAATTGAAAAAACAAGTTGTGTCAAAGCGTCTAAAATTCATTTAATTTGAAAAAAAATTCCCTTTTTATTTTGAGTTGATCAAGTAATCCGCAATCGTGGAAGAAAGTCAATCAAAACCCTGTCATTCACGGAGAATTACGAGTCCATTGTCGTTGACTCCGGAAGCGAAACCATTCTGGACAAAGCAAACTCGTTTAACTGGATCAAAGTCCCCTAGGTTGGTTGGAGCAAGCACTCCAACATCCTTAAAGACTCCGGTTACTCCGAACATTTCTGGTATCCCTGCCTCTATAGAAGGAATTCCGCAACAGCAAAAGGACATTACAACTGATCCTAGTGTGATGGTTAACACTTCTATTCCTGAACCGGCTCTGTCTACAACCAATTCAGAAGGTGTTAATACCCAACCGTATGTTGCTGCAAAAATTACATCTTCTCCGGCACCAGAAATATTTTATAGACCTGATGGTCTGCCTCTTCCTCCCAGATTGATTGCCATAGAATAGATTGTGGAAGATCCTCCATCTAGCACTTGAACGCGACCTGGAGCTGGGATCGCCCTATATCCTTCTTCGTCAGAAGATATTCAACCACCATCAGAAGTTCCTGAAGATTCGCTAAGGAATATTTTGGATAGGCTTAATATGTCTGAACAACCATCAACATCAAGGACTGTGTTACCCGACACAGCAACAACAAAAGCTCCTTCTGTTATTCCAAAAATGTTCGCCGGCGTTCCATCTGTCCCAACCAGATTTCAATCGCTCGATGGAGTCCATCCAAGGACTATTTCAACAGTATGGACTGTTCCCGTTTGTTCGTCCGGAATTATATCTGGAATCTCTTACATTGAGTCTCAACAAATTGATATGTCACAATGTCAATTTGGGCAAACTGGTCCCCAAAGGCAAATCATTCCTTTGAGTACTGGATTACTGTCGTATGGAGGGCCGTATACCCTTTCATTGCCTTCCTCGGAAGGACAACCATGCGTGAGTTCACAACAAAATTTGGGTTATGCTGGAATCACAACTAGCAGTTGGGTGCCAATCCTGTCTCAACAACCAAGAATTGTATGCTCAATACAACAAAGTTTACCTATGACAAATATCCCCACTACGCCGGCTATTGTGGCAGTATCGCAAGCACAAGCGTCACCAGTTGTATGCCAACCTCAAGTTTCACAGGTTGTAATGCAACAAACTCTTGTACCCACGACATAACCAAAATCACCAACTGGTGGAATGGCATAGGTTCAAACGGGGAACACCAATCCCCATCTTGGTCAAACAATCAGTACTGGACAACAACCCATGACTTCACAACCATGGTTGGTGCAATACCAACAACCGCAATTCCAGCAGACTTACCAAGGATATGAGCAACAAATCTTTGCAAGTAATGGGCAGCTGTATCAACCATATCATAATGGTTATGCCCATCAACCTTACCAAAGTTACCAACATCAAATGCATTATGCTAGTATGCAAAGACTGACTGCTCAAACAATTCCATCTTATCCTGGGTATGCTCAACCAAGCCTGAATCAACAATTGCCTTTCGTGGCAACTTTAGAGTTACCGGATCTGAGTCGACTAACGAATGATCTAATTGCCTACGCCCCTTGGTGGCCGGCGATTCCGCATAAACTTCCGTCAGATGTTCCTAAATTTAATGGAAATCTGGGTGAAGACCCGTCGAATCATGTGATGACCTTTCATCTATGGTGTTCATTAAACACTCTCAATGATGATTCGATCAGGCTTCACCTCTTTTAGCGCACGTTAACTGGTCCGGCAGCAAAGTGGTATATCGAACTGCCTAGAGCTTCATTTGATAACTTTAGTACCCTAGCCAAAACCTTTTTAACCCATTTTCAGTTACCTATAAGGTACGAAATAGGAACTGAGCTACTTACCAATTTCAAACAAACGACAGCCACTCACATATCCGATCATATTCATGAATGGCGACGTTGTCGTAGAATGGTAAAAACATATGTTCCTGATCAGCTA
>APFE030661373.1:0-11498 GCA_000404065.3 Pinus taeda | reverse complement strand
AATGATATGAAGTCTACTATGAAGTATGTGGTTTAAGATTCAAATCCACTTGATTAATATTGTGGACCTTTTATGGGTCACACTAGTGTGGGCTCACTTAGATATTATAGATGTGGAAAATCATAGAAGTAAGAGAGGTTATAGTAGTAGTTGTTGGAAATGGCCCGATATCATGCGGGTAAGAGCTGGACCAAGTTCAATTCCTCTACATACACAAAAAAAAATCAAGATAATATTAAAGGAAAGAAAATAAATAGAAACGGAAGGGTTGGATCAGAAAGCACAATGGAGAAAATAGAAAAATATATTACTTAAAAACGAGAGAATAAGATTAATGAGGTATATAATTAAAAACATAAGAAGAAAGTAGAGGGTCAAAAAGGGAAATGTTTAGAAGAATAAGAGGAAAGAAATGGTAAATAGATACACGATGAGGAAAATAAAATAAAGGATAAATTCAAAGAACCCAAAGAGATGAATAAAAAATTATAAAAATAGATTAGAAGTCATAGAAAAATAATGAAAAATAAAATCTAAGAATTCAAGAGGATAATAGAGAAATAATTTAATAACATAATTAATGGATGGTATGTTTCTAAAAATATCTAATATTGTTAGTCAATTATGGTAGCAATTTTCCATATAGAACTCACTAACAATGTAGTAATCTTTTGGTAGACATTCATATATTAAAATAAAACTTTTAATTTAACTCAAATAAATAAATTATTTAAAATTGTAAAAATGTATACATAATATAAGATTATAAAAAATCTGGGGATCTTGGATAAACGCTGATCATGTGCTTTTATTAAAGGACTTTTTGATGTAAAGTCACAAATTCAATTATGTGCTTAAATTGGAGTGATATATTAGACATAATGAAAATGGAGAGTCCTGCTATACTTACAAAAATAGATATATAAAATTATAAAAATATTATTATTATAATCATTTAAACATGTGAAGATTGAAGCTGCCCACTTGTTATTTTTATAAAAAATATTATATAATAGTACATTTTATCAGTCAAATCGACCTGCAGACAACGTTGATAATAATTAATCCATCTGAGAACCTTGTTGACATTTCCAGTCGAATCGAGAGAAGGACGATCCTACTTGACGTTTCTAGACAAATCTTGTAGGCTTGTCTAATCAGGGGAGCAAAGCGTAAGGTAGGATCTAATTCTGAAGTGTTGGGATAGTAGCCTCTGCGAAGTCCAAGAATAAATTACGTGTCGAGCCGATTTCATCTGGGAACTCCAACTCAAGGAGTCCTCTCCACTTGGTGGCTCCTACATCTCACCTTCCGTTGGCTTTATAAGGTCTTCGTGGCACGTGCTTTGCCTCGATTACCTGCTCTCCCAACTTTAAAAATTCTATGTAAGTGTATGGTTGGTACTGAGAAATGCCATTGTTAGAAATTCGTTCACCCCCCTCCTTTTCTACTGTCCAACCGAGCTGACCTTTAAGGAATCTAAGTGTATGGTTGGTACTGAGCCATGCTGTTGTTTGAAATTCACTCACCACCCTCTTTTCTGACTGTTAAGCTAGCAACACCCTCTTTTCTGACTGTTAAGCTAGCAACCTAGCCGACCTTAAATATAAGGTTTTCTCTTCTTTTTTTGCTTAGTTTTACCAGGTGCCGAAGCTTTCGATTCCCATATTGTACTTGGTCAGTTGTTCAGTATTCATAAGCTTTGAATGAATTATATAACCGAAGGCCGCAGTCGCTGAATTGCACTTGGATATCAATAATCTTATCATAATATCAATGGAGATGGATGAGATAACAATTGTGTTGGGCCAGGCATCAGAACTGCATGCGAAAATTGAGGACGCCATAGAGAGGGTGTTCCATTGTGACACTGCAATCAACGGCGAAAACACAGCACCTTCTGTGGACGGTGATAAAAGAGGCTGTCTGAATGGAGGTAACTTCTTGCAGTCTGAAGTGGGCGTCGATAGATCCATGGAAGCGAGGAGCCTCTCTTCTATTCGAGATGCTTTGGAGGTTCTTCAAGAACAACTCGATTGCTTGCAGGTTTGGATATACAAATTTAAAATACTTATGAATTAGATGCACAATAGGCGCTGTTATATCAGATTACTCTTCAGGTTGAATCTGCTTTCCGTAAGTAGAACCATTTCCCATTTCGCTCTTCCTTTCCTTCCCTTCCCATCCCAATCCCATTGCTAATGTCACGTAGGTTAGGTTTATCAAATTTCGAAACGGTTAGGTTTATCAAATTTCTGAACTACGTTAAAAATTTACAAGTTTTTTTTTTTTTCCATATTACATCTCTTTTCTCATTCTTAATCTCATTTTTAATATTTTCTAGGATAAGTTTATTATTTTTCTAAAATAGTCTGAAATTTACAGTTAATCTCTCCATCACCATAGTAAATTATACACTACATTAGCATATTACTACATGATAATTATACACTACATTTGCATATTACTACATGATATATATGATATATCTTGAAAATCTAAGTTCCAATTTTTTGTAACTTGGATCAATAATATAGCTTCTTTTTTTCAAATATGATCTTGATGTTTACTCACTTAAATGTTATTATTATTTTTTTTGAATGTTTCTTACATTGGTATAGATTCAGTTTAATGTACATTTATTAACTCTCTCTCTTTCTTTCTTTTTATCTCTATCTCTCTTCTATATATATGTATATATATATCATATTTTAAAAAACCAGAATCTCTGGTCCGCCTAATAAACTGGTTTCAAATGGAACTAGTCAAACCCAGAATAGTTAGATCTCAATGAGCAAGGTTTTAAAAAACACATGAAATAATTAATTTCTAATGAAGAAAACTATTTTTTAGATTTAAACCTATGATTCCAAACAGATAGACACAAAATATGCAAAGTTTTCTCATATATATACCATGTCAAGGTGAATATATCAAAATGGCACCAAGTGCAATACATATCAACAACAAAAAAATATAATCAACAGGGCTCTAAATGGCTTCTAGAGGCCAAAAACAATGCCTACAAGTTATGTGGCCACTTGCCTACTACAAATCTACATACATGATATTAGTGATCAACATTATCATTTGAAAGTTGAAACTTCTCATCATGATCAAACTCAGTTGCTTGAGTCTCACTCCCAAACTTTGCAACTATTTGAGTTACAAAATTCTTTGTTGGTTTAGTTACTTTAGTCTCAAAATTATGAAGGTATTCTGCCCTAATATGCCGTATTACTGCATTTGGTTCTTAACATGGCTTTACATGGCTTCCTATCCCAGCCAAGTGTTGCTTGAACCTGTTAATACCTAGTCATTCACTTTGGCAATATTTGCAGATTATTTGAGATCAATCATATCACAATGAGCCCTTGCATTATGCTTGGATTTTGGAGGCATGGTGGCTAGTACTTAGCTCAAACTCTGTTCCACTTCTCAATAAGTAGGAGAACCATTTCCCATTTCTCTTCTCAATAAATAGGAGAACCATTTCCCATTTCTCTCTTCCTCCCTTTTCAATTTAGCCCCTTCCTGTTTCAAATCCTATTCCTAATATCATCTAAGTTAGGTTTATCAAAATTTCTAAAATATTCGAAAATTTACAATTAATCTTTCTATCTCCTTAGTACATTATCATATTACTACATAATATATATATATCCTGAAAATCTAGTTTCCAGTTTCCTGTAACATAGGTCAGAAATGTAGTTTTTTTTCAACTATAATCTTGATGTTTAGTCACTTTTTTATCTCTTCTCACTGCTGCAAAATATTTTCTTGAATACTCTTTATATTGAAATGGATTCAGTTTAATCTAAATTTATTAATTATTAAAAAAATCTAGCCATTTAAAAAAATCCTTAACAATTTGAATATATATATATATAAATATAAATATCATTTAATCCAAATTCATTTATATTTATTCGTTGAGTACATTTAGATTCTCTTTCCAGTGCAATAAACCGTTATTATAGAGTTCACAGAAGAGTTATGCTTCTTCTATGACCATACCATGTTGCATAAACAGGCTGGAAAAGCTGCACCAAAGGTGATCAGTCCGGTTAAATTTACCTGGTCATCATATGCAACTCCAAATGCAGAGTAGTCATTTTAATGATTATGTTGTGGAATTCTTTTTAATATAGATGGTCATTTTTATTTAAAATTATAGAATTAGATGAGTAAATTTTGAAAATATTTTATAATCAGATAGTGGAGGGATAATTATTTTTATCTAGAATTTAGAATCAGATAGCATATATTTGAGAATATTTTAGAATAACATAAATAAGAGCCAGATCTGACCTAACTCCTGTCCTTAGAATTGTATTCCAAAATTCATAATCAAGCTAAGTTGAGGGAGTATCGACTCGTTTACACCGAGCGTGGTGCTTTGTTCATTTTTAAATCTTACTTATGGGCAATGGTTTCATGTATCGCAGCGGATTGGGAGGTTCCATGGACTGTGCAGGTTTTCTTGCTAATTTGTTAAATTCCGGGGACATAAGCTTCTCCAAGATTTTAACATATGGGGCACGAGGGGTTTCTTGTCATTTTGTCCTTTCCCGTGATCTGGTTTCACCGGGGATGTTGTTATATCAGTCCACTCTGTCAGCTTCTCCCTCATTAAGGAAGGCATGTGGCTAGGATGTAAAGCAGCCCATTGGCTTGAAAAATACCCTGGTTGAATCCGCAGCCTGTTCAATTCTTTCGTACTAGCCTGTTCAATCTTTTCAACACATAACACATTAAGCAGGTAATCAGAATAACAACAATGATGAGATTGGGTTTTCGTGTTTGACCCATATCAATGTTTAAGAGGTAATTTCCCCTCTCTGTCAGCTGTAGTATTATACCATAACATAGATCGATGAAATATGTGCTAAAACAATTTAGGGAGCACAGCAATCTCTTATTGCCTGGTCTCTAAATCCTGTTTTAGTGCACCTTAGCATAATTTCGTTGCAGATTCAGAAATATTAAGGAAGTTTGAGAGATGTAAGTGAAGTTATCTTTGCTCAAACAGTTGAATTCGCTCGTCTACTAAATGTATGAATTTTTCCTACAAAAGGTTTGCAGTATGCATCTTTGTCTGAAGCATCCAAACTATTTAAATTTCAGAAATTTTCCTACAAAAGGTTTGCAACATGAATCTTTCCCTGTGTAACATGCATATTTTTCTGAAGCATCCAAACTATTTATAATAAGCAGTTATTGCAAATTCTTGAATGAGTGAAAATGTGAGGGCGCAGATATAAAGTGGGTTACAAATAAGATTCAAATTGAATATTCAGTTGTTGCAAATTCAACGTTCCTCTGTCTGTATATAAGATGAAAGCATTGAAAAGGACTTGCAAAGAACTCAGATACGGGACTAAGATTTATGAATTAACAGTTTATGTGGATTGCTTGATTATGCAAATAATATATATTGTTTATTTGTAGATTTTGCTGCAGCAGCAGCAAGCTGATAGGGAGGCAGCTTTGTATGATCTTGACGAATGTAAGAGAATTTTCGTGGAGCGCTTGAGGCGGCATCAGGGAAGAGAACGGGACGTTGTGCTGGAGGCACTTGCATTCGCAGGGGAGGAAGTTGTTGAAAATGATAACTCGCATCAACCATCTCACCCCATGCTCTTACGAGAATGCCTTTCATTCGCTAGGTCGGATGAGGAGCAGGCCAAAAACTATGAAGATCCCAACCTTTTGTTGAGGAATGATGCCATGAAGTTGCTGGGATGGAAAACAGAGACTGAAGATGGAATGGATTCTGGTTTGGCAAACTCCCAAACATGCAAGCGATTAGTTCCTGATGTATACATAGAAAATGACCAGACAGGGTGCAAGGGAAATTTTTTCAAAGTTTTATGCAACAGCATACAAATGCTTCAAAAGCCAATAGGTCATGCTGTTTCTTTGTTAGCAAAAACTGCTCTTGTAGTCACCAGTGTTGTCACTGTCGTGGTTTCGACTACTGCGGTAAAGAACAAGCTAAGCAAAAAAGGTATTCGTAAAGTGCATTCTGCTCCTTCAGCTAAGGTTCTTTCCTCCCCATCAACTGATCAGAACCTTAACTTGTCAGAACGGTGATAGCCTCAACATGATAGTTTGCAGAGCTGCCTGATAATAATAACAACCGTAATAAAGATGTCACGTCGAATAAATATAATTTATTTCCTTCTTTACAAGATGAAAGGTTTACGATCTTCTCCTTTGTCTTCCACATATATGTAATGTTCTCCTTTGTATTCATGAAATTCAGTATTCATGAAACTCAGTATTCTGTAAATTTAATTGCAAATTATGTTTTCGTGAAATCCATTATTTAAATGTTAATCAATTATATTGCAAGAGTTTTGAGTTTCGGAAGGTTTAATGGTAACATAGTGTCATGATGTTTTATTCGGAACGATTAACTTTTCCTGTTTAAGGTTTAATGGTAACTTCCCCATAGTTTCAATTCTCATAATGACATGAAACAGATAACTACCCAAGGTTTCAAAGCTTTCTTCCCGAGTATCTTAACTTTTCTTTGATTTTGTAGTGATTATCTCTTCGTTCTTTGTGAAGAAAGAAAAACAAAAAATCCTCATTTAAATGTAACTTGTAACTCAATGCCTTTAAAAGGAAGTAGTGTACATGTGGTTTTACCTGAATTTCATCCTTGCTCACTTGTCAAAGGATGTTCACTGATAGAGTAAGCTGAAGTTGCAGAGTGTATTCCTATAATTTATCTTTGCAATAAACTCTCAATGACCAGTGACAGATTCCTCCATATGGGACATTACCAATGGACACAAGTAGTCTTGTCAGGTGCGATGACGAAGTCGTAATTATGCTTTCCAGAATTCAGAAAATAAGAGAGATTCTTCTATGTCTACAACTGAATATAACTGTTAACATGCTCAGCTTGTAGGACTTGAATCTTTCACATATCGATCTGAAATACTTCAATTATTAAATCCTTGTTTTCATGGACTGAGCTAATGAACAACCGTCAATCGTCGACGGTGATGTTTAACGTTAACTAACCCAAATTTCTTGAAAACCTTTTGATAAATTCTCTTTCCGTTTTTTAAATTATTTCTTCGGGCTTTTATAATCTCTTATTTATTTTTAATAAATAAGAATTATTTATTGAATTCTTGGAAGCATAAATGTTATTGTCATTTACTGAATTTTCCCAAATCAGGAATCGGTTAATGGCATCTCCTCCCACCTCAAAGTCAAATAAGTATGGACGGTCACCAAACTCCTTTGATTCAACGTGGAGAATTTCCATCCTAACTTCCAGAGGGACCAAATCAAAATAATTTGAAAATGAATCCCAACTAAACAACCTTCCACAATGGGGGATAGAACTACTTGTGCCTCCTCTACGGCTAACAATTCTTCACCAAGGAGGCATAGTTATTGAGAGAAACAAGTAGTCCACACAAATATGGGTAAATACATGATCAATAGGAAAACCAAAAGAAAAAACCTCAGGCTCTTCAAATGTCAACCATAACACAAGTAGGTGGTCTCCTAGACACCACAGTTGGAACCTAAGAACAGTAAGTGTTGAACGAACCTGTCAGACTACATGCAGACACCCTTGAAAACCCCACAAAGGATAGTCAACATAAACTGAGGCCAACTACACTATAAGGTGAATAACCCACTTCAGAGTACGATAAACCACAAAATCATCACTTAAGATCTGTAATGGGATGTAATGAAAATATTTACCCCTCAAACTTGTAACACGCCAATTTCACAACACATAATGAGACCCAAATTAATAGATACAAGAGGCATAAAACATCAAAAACTTGAATTGCATGACTAAACTAAAAGTTAAATTTCTAGCATAGAACCATATAGACAAATTGCCTCAATACCATATACCAAAAACCAAGACAGGATAGTTAAATTAGATACCTATGGAATTAATTCCTTGGAGTGTCGAGGTGGTTAGAACAACCACCAATTTGAAGATCGACCCACTTAGTGTATTGTGCAAAAAATAATGCAGAAAATTGACCTAATTCAATACTCCTAAAAGTTATGGAAATGAACTAAACAAATATCGTCTTGCCACCAAAACATAAACTACTACCATTTCTACCAAAGGAAGGAGCCAAGCAGCCCAAACATGTAGAGTGTATCACAACAGAGCATCATAAGCAGCAAGTTGAGATGGCCTCCTCCCCACCACCCCAAATAACGTTGTATAGTTGCCACCCTTCAAATAACCCCATGCATTTGCAATGAGAGGAAATTAGTTGATGACTCCAAGTAAGAGAACATTTTCCATGACACACCAAGTCTGTGAAGGGACAAGTGTTAATCGCATCACACATTTTGAAAAAAAAAATCCTCTATTTACTCATAGGCTCATTAATGAACACACACGAACCACTATCAAATTCAGCAGAGGCTGGAGTCAATCCGTCCAAACATACCTGCCTCTTTGCAACTGAGAAAATATAAACCACGATGTGATGGATAACATCATAACTCTGCCAAAACTCAACTATCCTGATGCATTTATAATGAGTGGACACGAGTTTGTAATTCCAAGAGAATGGTTTCCAAGACACATGAGGACAAGGAAGAGACAAGTGTTACTTGAGGCACATATTTTGAAATATACATCCTGCTCTTAGCTCACACCCCCTTCAAAGAGTGATTGATGCTACTTTCAATTACTTTAAATGTGGACATTCAAATATGTTGCTGATATTGAGATATTTCTGTTTTTATTAATATATTCTTAAATCCCATATGTCAAATCCATAACAAGAATGGAAGGAATTGCACATTTATTTGACACCAAAATGTAGAAACAACATTTTGTTAGAATAATCAAATAAATTATTCTAAAGAGAGACATGTCCTTTATAAGACAAAAAAAAATGTTTTTTTTTTCTTTCTTTTTTTTAACTTAATATTATTAAGAAAAAATTGATATTTTTAATTACGCATTTAATTAAAATAATAAAAACAAACCATTACAATACTAATTATAAATTTATTTTCATATTTTAACAATTATAAATGAGCTACTATATGGATCCACAAAATTTATCATTTACTTTTAGTCGACAACATAATAGCATAATCACATTAATAAAACTTTTGATATGCATTGATCACCGTTATTTTTTACCTTTTGAAACCAATGGCATCAATTGGCATACAAAAGGTGGAAAATGATGTTGATTGGTGTATATCAACCATTTCATTAATATGTGGTTCTGGTAGTTGATGGTTGAAGCCCATAGGGAGGATTAGTAGACCATGTTTAAGCTTATTTTACTATGGTTAAATATGATAAAATTATGGTTAACAATGGTAGACTATGGTAAAATAATAGTTGACCATGGTTGATCGTGTTGCCTCTTGTGATTGTGGTGGAGTGGGGTGAAAATGGTTGACAACATTTTGACCATGTTTGTTCATGGTTAATTATTATTTTCCATGTTCATCATATCTAATAATGGTTGACTATGTTTCAGCATGTTGACCATAATTCAACGTGATGAGGATGGTTGACAATGGTTTGACCATTTTTCACATGGTTCACCTTCGTTAACTTTGTTTAAATGTGGTGATGTTATAGTGGATAATGATTACAAATTTGTAGTTATAGTTGACTATTATTGGCTATGGTTAACTATTGTTGATCACTATTGACCATGCTTGATGATGTTTGACCATGGAGACCATAGTTGACCTTAGTTTGACCTTGTTAACCTTGGTTGACTATAAGTTACATTGTAGTCCATGTCGAGCATTATTGTCCATGGTTTGATGATGTTTTTCCATGCTTAACCATTTTGTCCATGATTGACTATGGTTGACCAAGGATGAAAATGGTAGACTGGTTAAGCTTGTTTGGCCATACATGAACAAGGTTGACCATGTTTTAATTTGACGAGCATGATTACCATGGTAGCCCGTGGCTGACCATGTTGTCCATTATTGATAATGGGTGACCATGTATGAAAGTGGTCAACCATGGTTGAGATTGTTTAACGATACGGAAACAAGATCAACCATGTTTGACTATGGTTAATCTTATTCAACCATGGTTAACTATGGTTAACATATGGCTAACTATGGTTAAATATGCTGAAGTTATGGGTGACCATGTTTGTAATTGTATAACTATAATTGACAATAAATGATTACTTTTGAGTGTGGTTGGAAATGCTAACCATGCTTAATGATGTTTGACCATGTAAACCATGGTTGTCCTTGGTTTGACTTTGGTTGACCATACGTGACCATTGTTGTCTTTGTTGACCATAAGTCCATGGTTTGACAATGTGACCATGTTTAAGCATGGTTGACCATGCTGTCCATGGTTAATTATGTTTGACCATTCGTGAACATGGTTGACTATCATTGAGCTTGTATGGGGATAGAAAATCATGGCTGAACTTAGTGACCATGTTTGACAATGGTTGAGTTTATTTAACCATGGTTGAATATGGTCATCATATAGTTAACTCTTGTTGAATATGCTACTCTACGGGTGTTAGAACTTACTTATAGATGATTGTGGTTGACCATAGCTGACCATGATGCCCATGTTAACCTTAGTTGTCAATATTGACCACATTAACCATGGTTGACCATGATAAACAATGTTGATCATGTACACAATTATTGAATTTGGTTTTACAATCTTTGACCTTGTTTGAACGTAGTTGGCCATCTTGACCATGACGACCATGGTTGACTATGTTTGACCATGGTCAACGAAGGATTTGTTATGTTTGAAAATGGTTTTGTTGATCGCATTAAGAAATCATTTTTTTTGTCTAACTATGATGATGTTTGAAGTTTTTCACATTCTTATCTCATTTGTTGTTCATCACATTTCAATAACATTTAATGTTTGTCATGTTGTGACGTTGTATGTCATTTATCACATTGCAATGACATTCATTATTTGTAAAACAATAATGTCATTTGTTGTTCATCATGTTGTGACATCATTTATTCTTCATTATTTTGGAAAATGAGTTTATGTTCATCACATTGTGGCAATAGAAGATGAATCATTTATTATTCATCACACTATGACATCACTTATTTTTATCACACTACAATGTTGGTTTTCTATGTAAATATTTACATATAGTTGATTATGGTCAACAATGCTTGGCCATGATGCCATGGTGATATAATGATTCTTATGGTGACTATGGTTCACCATGGCATCCATCATGATTATGATTGGCTATGACACCTATGTTGACTACCATTAAACATGATGCCCACGTTGACTATGATTGACTATGATTGTTCATGTTCAGTATGGTTGACCATGTTAACTATGTGACATCATTTTCCTGTCCAATTGCAACATCGTTTGTTGTTTTTGATAGTCCGACATCATTTGTTGTTTATCACATAAGAATGTCATTTTTTAATCATCACATTCCAATGTTGTTTATTGTTCATCACATTGTGAACTATATGAAAGTTAAAATGAT
>APFE030661371.1:0-10295 GCA_000404065.3 Pinus taeda | reverse complement strand
TGGGATCAAACGACATCTTACAAATGTCTACACTCCACAGCAAAATGGAGTAGTAGAAAGAATGAATCGCACTTTGTTAGGAATGGCGAGATCTATGTTAACTTTTAAAAAGTTAAGTCCTATTTATTGGGCAGAAGCAATCCATACAGTTGTTTACTTAAGGAACAAGTCTCCCATTGCTTCTTTGGATGGAATCACACCTTACGAAGCATGGTTTGGTTTCACACCTAAAGTTAAACACCTTAGAGTTTTTGGTTCTGTGTGTTATGCCTTAGTTCCAAAAGAAAAACGAACTAAGCTTGACTCACGAAGTTTGAAATGCACAATGATTGGATATTCGAATGAGAAGAAAGGGTACAGGCTTCTGTCAAATGGGAAATTTATTGTCAGCAAAGATGTAATTTTCTATGAAACTGAGAGTAAGAGTGTTGAAGAAATAGAAGATCTTCTTCAAAAATTGGAAACAAAAGGAGATAAAAGGAAAGGAAACATTCAAAGTCAACAATTGACATTCCTCAATTGGGCATTCCTCAAGTAGAAGCTACAGCATTATTCATCGACAACCAGTCAACCATAAAGCTTTCCAAGAATCTATTTTTTCATTCCAAAAAAAACATGTGGACACTAAGTATCATCACATTAGATCTCTCATTTCCAAGGACGTCATCAAGCCAGTTTATTATCCTTCAGAAGATCAGGTCTCCGATATTTTCACAAAACCACTTGGCAAGATCAAATTTAATAAGTTCAGAGATGAACTTGGTATCAGTTGTAATGTATCTTTGGATCATAGGGGGGAATGTTAGATGATCCAAAATACATAATTCATAGTTCAAAAAGTTAGGATAGAATATTTATTTATTTAGAATATTTAATTAAATATTGGAAACATTTAGAAATAGAATATTGTTGTAAAATATATGACATCTAGAATAATGTCATATTTTAGGCTCCAATTTAGGAGTAGAGTCAATAGATTGGTTAGAATTGCATTTATTGTAGATGGACACTTGTTAATTTAATAAGTAGTCCATAACTAGAATAGGTTAGGACATTGAGCTTATATATAGCTCATTCTCCTGATTGTAAGAGTGTTGGAGTGTGTGTGTAAACTCTTGCAAAATTATTATGTAATTTCTTTTCATGATTAATAAAATTGTTTGCCTGAGGATACTTTTGCCACTATGCATGCCTTAATGGGAGGGGTCCTTGTCATCTACTAAGGAAATACATCAATGTTTCTTGGTGTATGAATTATGCAATCCATTTGACTTCGACAAATCCATTCATGGCTAGTAGAATGTACCTAGTGCCTTGATTCCCATTGACATCAAGGGTGGGATATCTCACATTGGTTAACGACATCCTCAATGGTCGGTAATCCAATGATTCTTTCCTATGTTCGACATCAACACCATTTATTCACATATTCAAGGTTGCACATGGGTGTGTAGCAGTTGAAGGCTATATGGCTTTGAGATCTCAACACAGGTTTGCAGCAGTTTGGATTTTTGTATCAGCATTCCCATTGTCATTTGCAGCAACAGTCACCTTTACTCAATTGTTTTGGGGCATACAACTCCTCAGGAATGCGAGAGAAGGGTACATTTAATCCTTCAACACTTCAGTTCACCCTTCAGCCTTCTTCAGCATATCAGATCAACAGTCACATCAGCTCCATCTAGTTCATCATCCACTTCATTTTGTAGCACTGAGCACATCAACAACAAAGGTAAAACTTGAGGTAAATTTGGCTTTAGATTCTCTAATTCATTAGAAGGTTTAGGAAACTTAATGATTCACCACTTCTCATTCCATGCATTTCATATTTCATAAATTATCCTTCTATTTCCTTTCATTCATTACTCATAATAAAAAGACTTACACTCTGATTACAAGACCATGTTAAAAGAAATTCCTTATGGTGTATTCATAAAAGTAGTCTTTATAGTGTCTTCTCCTCTCATGATAACAAGCATTCTATTTGGAGGATGAAATGATACAGGAAATCACGTATAATCATTGGCCTTACGATGATAGAGTATGAAAGCATCTATCCACATACTTACCATCTCCATCACCGCCTCATTTCATCCATCATCTCTTCCTCATCCATCCCTTTATTGTCCTCAATTTGTATTGCTCAGTAAATTAGTATGATATGTTAATGTGAAGAGTGCTGCTCCACAAGAACTAGCACCTCCAAATATTCAAGCAGTGTTGCTCCACAAGAATCAGAACCTCCAAATATT
Source organism: Pinus taeda (assembly GCA_000404065.3). Taxonomy (NCBI): domain Eukaryota; kingdom Viridiplantae; phylum Streptophyta; class Pinopsida; order Pinales; family Pinaceae; genus Pinus; species Pinus taeda. The sequence goes on along the minus strand of APFE030661371.1, from coordinate 8,043 downwards.
GAAGCAATGTTGTCGAACAAAGAACCAACATCTACAAAACAATGTTAAGAATATGTTAATGAGCAAGGAATTTATTTGCATGAGGACATGCAAACCTCAGGCATGGGGGGATGTTGGGCCTAGAATATGCCCATTTTTCCATTGTATAACACTATTATTCATAGCCTAAATTTCTATACTTCTACACTCATTTCATCTCATAATTTGACAACTTGCTACCAATTCATACCATACACTTTATGGTTGATTATCATTACTTTTCTTAGCTTTTCTATGATTAGATATTATTTTGTCATGATTTACTAATGGTGTTTTTTTGCTAAGTTCATTTGTCACAGGGTTCCATTGCCGAAATTCTTCATGAGTCAATTAAACTAAGTTGCTACAAGTTAAAATCTCAATTTGTGATCAAATGGGAAAGAATCTAGAGATTCCAACACGCGGGTTTTGTTTAGAGTACCCTCATTCATGTAACCCAAAAACTATTTGGAAAAATTCGACATTATGAGGAAGTTATGATCAAGCGAATTTTAGGTACATAATCAGTGACTACGTAAGTACACAATCGCTAAACAGTTTCAGTTCCGAACGTTTCGAGTCAGCCACGCGGGTTAGCCACAATTGGGCTAGTTGGCTTCATGTTCTAGAAGATTTGTTTTCAGCTTAAACTCGACTTGATTTTCTACTATACTCGACTTCGATATAATCCTTACTCCACTTAGACAATTTGTTATAACCATCAGTTGCACTCTTTAAATCCCGATGGTTTTGTAAACAGGAGCACGATACGACTCTACGTGGTTTCCTGCATGGGAAATCTGAGCAAGGAGAATATTGTCATGTAATCTTTACTACAAGGAATCTTTTCCCTTAGGCAGGCATATGTATGATGACAATACGCAGATGTATAGTTTGTTGTACAAGGAGACGAGCCTATATGGTTTTGCTGCAAGGGAGAACTGAGCGAAAGGACTATTAAGTAGGTTTTTCTATACAGGAGTTTGAATTCATAAACAGACATTTGATCATGATGTATTTTCCGTTGGAATCCTGATTCTTAATATAATTCTGATTCAACATTTGAATTTTCTATGAGTATTATGATTTGTTTTGATTCTTAAGAGCATTGCATTAAACTAGACTTGCTCCGGGAGTGGCAAGGGCCCACCATCGTCTGGAAGCAAGTCCTGTAAATTTCATAGGTTATAGGCAACATGATTAATTAAGATCTAGGCGTAAAGGATTTTCTTTGGAAGGCATTTGTTAATTAGATCTCATAATTATGATTATGTACTCAAGACTACAATTTGTTTTCTTGAAATTAAATAGACATATCATCTTCAACTCGTTGCAAGCTAATGAATGGTGTTGATCAATGATTTTATTGCATAATTAATCCCTTTGTTACAGGTTTACGATTGGAATACTTAAATATGCTTCTTAATTGGATAAACAAGAGATCGATAACTCTATTAATTTTAAATATGAATTGAAATCAATTCGTACCTTACTAATTCACTGTAATTTCTTGTAACATTGTGTTTTGGCAATCAAGTATTTGAAAGCAACGCAACGAGACCATTAAATCATAGTTTGGAGTTGTAGTTTAGTTTTGAGATGCATTATAATTGTAATTATTTATTGATAGAATTGTTGGTTAGTGAGTTCATGTTTGGCTATTTTCTTCAGTTTGATTAAAGTAAACTAAGGATAAAATAGTTTCTTATTTTGTAGTCTTTTATATTTGAAAGCATGTCAATTAGAATCTTGCTTTACTTAGTTTCTTTTGAAGCAATTGCAGAGTGATGTGAGAAGTTAGTTTGAATGCTTATTTGATTTGTTTTATGCATCCTGAGAATTAGATTAGTTGAAGTCTTGTTTGTCCATTGCCTTAGTTTAAGATCGTTTGAATGGGAGTGAATTTTATTGGAATTAAGATTTAGCATAAGTTTGGTATCATTTTAAATTAATCTTGATTGATTTAAGATTCTTGTACTTAGATTAAATAGATCTTATTATTTAGATTGACGTTTCCATTTAGATTAAAATAATTTGAATAGTAATTTGTATTGCTTGATTTATGATTAATTAGAGTTAGTTTCATTTGCATAGTGACTAGAATTTATTATTCGTATTGTTTGAGCATGTTTTCCTCAATTGATTAGTTTCAAACTATAAATAACAATTTTGTACTTAAATGGTAAATTGATTTCATATTCTAATCTAGGTTAGATGCTCTGATCCTCTGTTACCTACGCTTGTGCCTCTAAGTCTTATGACCCTGGATTGATAATTTAACGTTGGAATTATAACACATATAATTTCCTCAAGAATCACCATCTAATATTTTATGCCATGCTAGATTTTGACACTTGAACTATGACAATCTTTGTTTATTAAAGAGAAATGGTGTTACTGATTTGTCAATCGTTCCTAGGAAACTGAAGTAATGTGATACTTGTATCTTAGGAAAATATAGTGAACAACTATTTAATGATTCTCTTTCCAGAGCATGTAGAAATCTTGAAATGATTCATTCTGACCTATGTAGCTCTATGCCCATTCCTTCTGCAAATGGAAATAAATATATGAGACTTTTATTGGTGACTATAGCAAAATGTGTTGGGTATATTTGTTGAAGAATAAATATGAAGCCTTTGAAACTTTCAAAAACTTTCATGCATAGATTGAAAATGATACACAATATCATATTGGCACTATTCATACTGATAATGGGAAATAATATACTTCAAATGAATTTGAAATCTATCTTCAACAACATGGGATTCAACATCAAACAACAATGCCTTATAATCTTCAACATAATGGTGTAGCTGAAAGAATGACCAAGACAATCTTAAATATGGTTCGTTCAATGATGTTTTTCAAAAATGTTAAGCTAATGTTTCTGGCTGATGCAGTTCTGTGTGCAGTGTATATTAAAAACAAATGTCCATCTCATGCTCTCAGAAACAATACTCCTTAAGAAATGTGATGTGGCCACATTCCTTCGATGAGGCATCTTAGGGTTTTTGGTTCCACATGTTATACCTTGATTCATAAGGAATAAAGAAACAAATTTGGTGCAAGGAGTCGAAAGTGTATCTTCTTAGGGTACTCAAATACCTTCTATGCATATCGTCTCTATGATGAAGCAAATATGAAGTTTATATTGTCTAGAGATGTGATTTACCCTAAATCTTGCAAGACTGACATGTTGTTGAGTGACAACTTGATCGCTTGGATAGATTCACACATGCAAAATATTTTTAGGAATTTGATAATGAAATTCCACTTCTTGGAGGGGGGATCCCAATCCTAGAAGAATCTATGTAATTTCCTTTTGAAGCACTCTCTTCCCCTCATGAAACTTCTACCACTGATCAAGAAGATACCTTGAGTGATGTGATTGAGAGAATTGGAAGGCTAAATATTGATTCAACCCCATATCAACCAACAAAAAATCTTGGGCCTTCTCAGAAAGGTCCTCTAGAATGGCTCACTAAGACACTTGAAAGTGTTGATCTTGATGAGGTTGGAAAGGCAAGAACGAGAAGTTCCACCCAAAAATATGGAGGTGATGTAGATTATTCTGATTCAACTGTTGATACAAACGTTTCTTATGATTGTGAATTAAATTTGTCTACTAATTTCAAACGAACTTCCTTTAAATAAGTTGCTTCTCGTGATGAATGGAAAGAAGCAATGAAGAAAAAGTATGACTCTCTTAGAAAGAATGGAACTTGGAAGCTGGTGGATGCCCCATTTGCAACCACATTGATTGGCTACAAGTGGGTCTTTGAGAACAAGTATAAATCATATGGCTTACTTGACAAGCACAAATAAAGGTTCGTGGCATAAGGATTTGCACAGAAAGAAGGGGTTGATTATGAGGAGACTTTTCCCCCTGTTGTAGCATCCATTGTCATTTAAATTTTGTTTTCAATTTTATCACAAAAATTTAAAAAAAAATCAAATATTATGTTCTAATAGAATTAAAAGAGAATGTGGAAGTCCAAAAGAAATTATTTGTTTTATATTATTGATGGCTTTCAAACGCGAGAAACCCAAGCAAAGATCTGAGATGTCTGATCGACAGGCAACAAATCTAACAGTAATCACGTGCTAATAAGCGCAAAGGATAACTCCAAAATCGGACGCGAGAAATTATAAAACTGAGTGAAAACCTCAGTTAATCGGGGTCGTCCGCTTGAAGGATTTAGATCTTACGATAATCGCGTGGTTAACAAGGATGAGGTTTAATCTAGAAAACAGACGTGATGGTTTATGGAATGTGATTTAATCCATTGAAGTCTGGATCGATCACAACCGCTCATCAAGAAGGGACGAGATCCGACGAATATCACGTCAAAAAGTGGACGGGTTTTATTATAAATTTCAGACCCGAGAAGTCTATGAACTGTAGTTTTGTTTCCTTTCAGTTCCGTGGGGAAGGTAAAGGTTTGTGGAAAAGGTGGACGTGATAAGATTATGAACCAGAGTATTAATTTCTTTGGTTCTGTGGTAATTGAAGGTTTGCCATATTCTGCGTAAATCAACCAATTCCGTTGTTTTAGCAGAATAACTATAACGGTGATTGGTCAGGTTTCCTTGTGATTCAGTCAATTAGAATGCTTCCAATATATATGTGGGCCCATAACCCACAGGTCCACGCACAAAATTTTGTAAAGATGCAGCTTTACTGCGTTAAATAAATTTATCATCGTAACATCTACAAGAATACTGCCGAGAAGAAGATAAATGAGATGAAGGAAGCAGTTTCAAAGGCCACAAATTCGAATAACGAGCAAAAATCACCAATCATACTTTGATTTCTGTTACTTCTTGTTATCTTATTTTCTTGAGAAGAATGAGGTGTCTTTTACCCTCCAATGTAATATTCTGTAATGACTTTTACTTTAGATAGTTAGAAGGTAGTTAAGCATTTTTGATAGTTTGATAGCTACCAACTGTCCCATGATGTATAAGAAGAGGCAAAATTATAGAAAAAAGGTCTGAATTTTGAAGAACCTAGAGACTAGGCTATTGTATTTTTGATAAATTATGAATTAATGAAAGAATTAGAAGTTTTCCACACATTGTTGGGTATGATTTTGTAATTTCTTTGTTAAGTGTCATCACGTGTCTTCTTTTCTTTAAGTATGGTAATGAAGTTGCAGGTCTTTGTTTACTTATGTGAATGAAGTTAAAATTCCTTAAAAGAGCACTCCTATATTTAAAGTCCCTACTTCTGCATTTCTTCTAACTTACAAATAATAGTTTCTGTGAAAAACAACATATTGTCTCTAACTTCTCAAAGCATTCTTCACTTAGCATTTATATTCAGCAATCATATGGCATTCTGAGACTTTCATATCAGCTAAATATTAAGGGTTAAAAGTCAGGTCCTTCACTTGAGGATATATCATACAAATAAGTGACAATAATAATAAACATTAATGTCTTAAGCACAATTTCTACACAGCCAAGAAAATGGTTTCTTAAGGGACAACACCCCCCACAACAAAATGGGCTGCCATCCAAACTTTCTTTTCCTTCGCAGCTTAGAATGGATGGAAAGTCCATCAAATGGATGTAAAAACTGGTTTCTTCAATGGAGATCTGAAATAAAATGCTTTTATGTCTCAACCAAAAGGTTTTGTTGTGAAGGGATAAGAGCATAAAGTCTGTAAGCTTATCAAATGCTTGTATGTACTCAAACAAGTACCGCGAGCTTGGTATGAAAAGTTGAATGAGCATCTTCTGAAACTAAAATTCAAATTATTTGATCTTGAAGATGCAACTTTATTTGTCAAGAAAGTTGGCAAAATTGTTGCCTATCTTATGGTGTATGTAGATGATCTACTGATGTTAGGGAACAATGAAAAGTATATTGCATCCATAAAGAAAGAATTGAGGAAAGGATTTGAGATGATAGGTTTGGGATATGTTCACTACTCTTTGGGTGTTGAAGTAACCCAACATTAGAAATTTATATTCCTCTCTCAAAGGAAGTACATTGGATATTTGTTGAAAAAAATTGGCATGGTTGAATGCAATCATTTTTCCACTCCAATGGAACAAAATTTAAAGCTCACATCCAAAGAGGGAAATGAATTTGAGGATGCAACTAAGCACAAATAGCTCATAGTAAGTCTTAACTACCTTACTACTACCAAGCCAAACATTTCATTTTTTGTTGGAATCCTTTCTAGGTTTATGCAAAAACTTCATGAGGGTCATTGATCTGCTACAAAAAGAGTTCTAAGGTACTTGAAGGGAACTCAACACTTTGGAATCAAATATACACAAGTGGGTGGATTCAAATTGATTGTATACTCTGATTCAGACTTTGATGGAGATAAGGAAAATTAAGTATTTACTTCAGGTTATGTTATGGGTCTTGGGTCAAGAGCTATCTCTTGGAGGTCACACAAACAATCAGTGCCAACAAATTCCATAATAGAGGTAAAATATGTGGCAACTGCAAAAGCAACAAAGGAGATTGTGTGGCTAAGGAAAATTTTTGAATATTTGTAGGAGAAATAAGTGCACTCTACTCCTATTTTAACTAACAATACTTTTGCAATAAAATTGGCGAAGAACCCAAAGTTCCATGATCAAATCAAGCATATCAATATAAAGTATCATTTGATTCGACGCCATGTTGAGGCCAAGACACCACAAATGAGCAGATTGCAGACATATTCACTAAAGCACTTGGAAGAGAAAAGTTTGAAAGATTCAAAATGATTCTTGGACTTACAACCATCCCTTCGGATTAAGGGGGGGAATGTTGGCGCCTAATCATTCAAGATTGGGAAAATATCTTGTAAATATGTAAATACAAAATGAGAATACAAAGGGACCTTGCAATGTGAATCCCAATGTAAATAAAAAATAAAAACGATGAATAGTTAGTATGTGCCTATTGGAATAACTATGAAGATTAGGTTTAGAATTTCATCCCATTCCTTTATTATTGAGAACATGAAATATTCAAGGTTTATTAATTTCCATTTATCTAATATTTATTATTTAAAAAACCTATATTCTTAAACCCTACTTCGAAAATAAGTATACCTATTGACAAAAATAAATAAATAAATAAATTATTAAATAAGACATTTTTGGAAAGTTAAATTATTAGGTAAGTATCACCATTATTACCATTTGATCTTCGTATTAATGATTTTTTTTTTATATTTAAACCAGCCTAAATCCATCTTAACTCGGATCTACCAAGTGTCGAGAGGTATCAAATCTCTTTTCACTCTAAAGGAGGTTGCACTTCAAGAGATTTGATCCCTCTTAGTGCTTGGTTTACAATTATTTTTATTTTTATGTAATTTGATCAAATCAAAATGTTTAATAAGACAAGTTTACAACATCTCTTCCATACTGGGCTGGAGAATGTCTCTCAATGCAATAATATTAAAACTTAATTTTAAATAATAATTTTCTTTTTAATATTCAAACTTAATAAAATAATTTTTTTATTTGAATATATTATATTTAATCACTTATAATATAAATAAGTATTATTTTTTCTAATTTATAATAATACATTAATTTTTATAGAGTTTTGACCTATATAGAGAGGTGCTATTTTATTATTTTGTAAATAATGTGAAGGTTTGTATAATTTCGACGTACATAAATGAGTGTCTTCTTAACGATAATGAAATAGTGGTTGGTAAAGATAGTTTTTATTAAGGGATATTCACCAAACACAAACCAACCAAAAATTCTAAGAGATATTGAAATAGTGGTGGATAAGGATTTTTTTTTTGTGGGATATTCACCAATCACACAAACTAAAAATTAAATATGTAGGATGATAATAAGACATGTAAGTATTATTCCAAGTTGCACATGGTACAACGTGAGATAGAAGTACCACCGTGTTCCATGTTTCAAACTTCAAACAAAAATGAAGTGTGATGATAATAAACTTAATAAACAATTAAATCACACTCGGAATATGCCAATGAAAGAGATATATATATGATAATGAAGTGAGGGTTTTTTGGTTTTTTTTTT
>APFE030661369.1:0-32782 GCA_000404065.3 Pinus taeda | reverse complement strand
GTGCGTGTTGCTAGAGGTAGTGCGAATTGCAAAAAAGGAAGCTCAGGGTTTTCCAGATTAGTAGAAGTGAAGAAAATATTTTTCTAGAGCTTAGCTAGTGTTAGGAAAGGAGTTGTAATTTCTTAGAAGTAGTTTATTTGTTGAAGATTAATAATAAAGCTCTCAAATCTGAATATTAGTTTTCCCACATTGTGGTTTTTCTAGGGGCTTTTGTCCAAAATATCGGTGTATACTATGTGATTAGTTTCTCATCTATTTTATGTTGCAGTTTCATTTGTGATTGGCGTTTTTTATGTTATTATTTATTACTTCCACGAAAATAACTAATTTGTTGTAAATAAGTAACATGAAATAATTAAATGGTTAATAGCACCATCTGGGTAGCCAAAATTTTCACATGATTAATTTCCTCTTCAAATTTTAGGAATGAAAGGCTTCCTTCCAACCTTAATGTTGTCATATTAATACCCCAGCCAAAAGTTTCACATGATTAATTTCTTCTTCAAATTTTAAGAATGAAAGACTTCCTTCCAACCTTATTGTTGTCATCTTAACACCCCCTTTTACTTCCTACGACCCAATAATCATACTATTATTTGAACATATCATTATGCAATAATTGTTGCTCTCAAATCCCAATTTATAGGTGAATAACGTAGAATTGTGTGTTATTACCAAAATATAGTTCACTTTAGAAGAAACGACTTCTCATAGTATAGAAACACCCTTCCATAGTTCCAACAATAAGTTGCAAACAGATGACCCCTTTGTTGGAGGTAAAAGGTTCATAGTAGTTTCCATAATCTGCCCTTGTTCTTTTGTTTCCTTCACCTTTCTTGAAGGTGGCCAATTTTCATTCTTGTTTTCTTCACATAATTTCATCCTTATATAAGTGAAACCCAATCACTCTTTGGAGGATCAACTGAAATCTTCAAAGAAATTGAGTAGGTACATTGTACTATAATATTATGATGATTGAATCAAGGTAAAAATATTTTTGCCACTTGTAGTAGTCATGACATCCATCCAACCCTGAAATAAACTAACAAACACTTACAACTCTTCCCTTATTATAACCTTAAGACATTTTATAGTGCAAAGGATTGTAGCAACATTGTAGGTATTAAGTGCAACAAATATTTCATAATATAATTTGGTACTTAACTCAAATGCAAGGCTTTCCCTTGGAATATTAGGAGGGCCAACTTCATAGTCCTATGATTTAGAAAACCTTGGTACCAAACACTTCCCATGCTTTTTTCGCTGCTTCTAGCAAGAAATATGTCTTGTGTTCCCTTATTTTATAAGGTTGTCATGAACCTTAGGGTAACTTTCTATTGCAATTTTTTTTCTTTATGGCCTTTATCATTAGTTTTTAACCTACTCTACTCCATATTTGTGCAATCCCTGATTTGAGACTGAAGCTCCAATGTGACTTTAGCTGGTCTGTCATGTGATTCTAATGAGATTTTACTTAAGTGTAGATTCAAGGACAAAATATATATTGTCTTCATATAATATGATTTCATATTCTACCTTGTACCTATCATCGTAGATGATTTTTTCCAATAATTCGCAAGGAGACTTATTTTTGGAGTACTCAAAGGTGGGCTCTCCAATCTCTCAAGAATGTGCATGTGTCATGTTCAACATTCTCTTTGCATCCTAGCTCATAATATTGTAATTTTTTACTTGATGATTTGTGGCCTATACTTCTACATGCTTCCATGAAAATTACTTCGCCCTACTTTGGTATTACCTCCATTTGCTTAGTTGTTACAACTTGGGGGCCACCATTGTTCATGCCTCATAGTACTACCTTGCTACCATTTGGGTCTCAAAATTCCATTTCCATCACCTAGCAATTCATTACGAATCTCCCTATTGAGTACAAACATTTTATTCCCAACACCACATTAGTATCTACCAATTCTATCACATAAAAATCATCTGTAAGTGTGTACTTACCTAATTTTATGCTCAAACGTGGAACTACCTATTCGTGTGTCATATGATACCCATCAACTGCCCTCATATCAAAGCCTTCAAATACATCAATGAAGTTTTATGTTTCTCCACCATCAATCAATGCTATGATTTGTTGCCCTCATATAACACCCTTGATTTTGAAGGTGTCATATTCAAGGACTCCTTAGTGAATTGCAATAGTATCTCCTTAAATTCTCAAACATAGCTTCTTAGCCTCTTCCCAAGAAGTTGCTTCTTTGGAATGTTAGGCTCCTTGCTTGATTCGTATGTTGTATCACTCTCATTGTTGCTATCGGGAAGTACTTAAATGTAGTAAATATTTCCCTTTCCCAAATATTGATGACCAAGTTCCCATGGCTCTTTGAAAGTAAAAAGAAAAGAATTCTTCTAAGCTTGTTTCAAACTTCTTCATCCAATCAATCCTTCTTGGTTTTTTCCTTCTCATGTGTCTTCTTGTTCTTGCCCATCAAAGGGATTTGTGTATGGGTGGAGTCTTCACTTTTGGTGCTTCACCTCCCATATATTGAGTCTTGGTGATAGCCTCTTGCAGGGTAATGAGCCCAAAGGCCTTGATCCAGCCATGTAGCGGTTCAACTAGACTTTTTGAAAAGAGCATAACCAACCTTTGCTCCGAGATATCTATCACCATGATCATTTTCCATTCTTTTATGATGAAAGCCTCTATTTTTCTAGTCTGTTTGATTTGTGTCAGCTCTCTAAAATGTATGTCAGGATCCTTTCGACTAAAACATTATATAAATATTGGTTGAATTCAATATAAGGTGTTATACTGGAGTTCCCCAAGGTGACTAATCCATAGTATCACCAATCATGTGCCTCCCCTTCCAAATGTAGTGTGTAAAATTAGATAACATCTACTTCTTGCATGGGATTTAGCCAAAAGTAGGTGTCCAAATTTTTTACCCAAGGCTTAGTTGAACTCTTGGTTGATCCATCAAAGGATGGAATGGGAAACTTCCCCATATTGTGCATTAAAACCCAATTCTATTGTGCCTAGGGATTGCTCCTATACTTATTGTTATTGTATTCATTGAATGTCTTGTGAGCTAAAACATCTTCTCCTAGAGCTACATATTCTTGGAAATATTTTGTAAAGTCATTTTGTTCGGTTATCCCTTGTTCCATTGTCACTTGATTTTCAAAAAATTAAGTAATATTCTATGATTACTTCTATTGGTTGGACTTGCATTGGATTGTGTAAAGAACCAGGATTGTGGTTCCTACTCCCCTTAGCACTAGCCCTATTACCCACATTAGCAATATTGTTGCAGGCGTTGTTTATATTTCTCAAAGCTTGGGTAGTTAGTTCTGCCATCTATTGTTGTCCCTAGGAAAATTGTTATTATCCTTGCACTAAAAAATTAGTTATTTCTGTGTACCCATGAATTGGCACATGTAAGAGATTATTAATATCATGTCCTCCTTATTCTTCCCTATCCCCTGGAATCATACAAGGCTCATACACTCACAAGCTAACAAGATGCACAACTCTGATACTAATGTACTATCTTAAGGTAATTTACCTTAATTCTAGTTGGGGTTTCCAATCAAAACAACAACAAAATTCATTCATCCATACAACAATGGGCATTCATCCATGTAATACACGAATATAAGTATCATTAAATAGTACCAATATGCATGAATAACATAAGGATTGTTAGAAACAATATAATTCTTCTCAAATCCAAAAAGAATAGGAATGAATTCCTCATGAACAATATATGTATCCAACTAAGAATTCACCAAATTGTTTAATCAATATTCAACAGTCACACTATTCCAATTATGTTACTAGGTTAACTAATAACTGACCAACCAGCCACAACTTATCCTTATCCTAATCACTTGAGTCTAGCAGTACTAACCAGTCCTACTTTTTTCAAATCCTTGATTTGATGTGAAGAATGGAATGATAGTTATGAATCCCTAACTAGGATTTTGAAACTACCTTTCTTCAGCTTCAGAAACTTCCCAAGTCGACGTAGAGAACCCTTCCATCTATCTTGTTTGTTAGCCACTGAAAACTTGACCACTGGGAATTGTTTGAGCTTATATTGAAACAAGGGAACAAAGCCTTAAAGTTGTCTCAGGCATTCCCTCCTTAGATGTTCGCAACCCTGAGAACTTAGACATTACCTCAGACTAGTTTTTTTGCTTAAACAGTTGGTAAGATGCCCTTGCTTAACTCTTCAATTTCTTGAGTTACCTCTGTGTAGGCTCTGATCACCCTACTATGGCTATCTACAATCTAATGAAGGTTGAGTATAAGTGGTTGCAAACGTCATACTTAGCTCAGATCCCTGGATGAATATGTGATGTCTAGTTCTCAAATAAACCATAGGTCAACTCCTATGTCAAACTGATTCCATCCTTGTTGTCCTCAAATGGTGATATTGGTACTCTGAGAATGGTCCCTGACCAATCCACCAAGAACACAAAAGAGGATAGACCATAGATCCACTCTTATTGTCCTTGAACAAGATACAGACTAAATCCTTCAGTTGAGAGAACGTCTTAATGTTCCAACATCAAACTAGAACTACTTCCAAAGAAATATGTTGTGCCAGAACAAGACAAATGTGGTTTTTAGGTAGGGTGCGATCAACTCCACCAAAACTAGAGAAGATTATTAGATAGGATGGGATCACATTCATCGAATCTAATCAAGAAGGGGTTAAACCCTCAGAGCCTCAACTCAAGAAAATAGAGATATCAAAACTAAATTGATGATGCCAAAATGATTCCAAGTCTCATTTATTTATAGATTCCCTCATGGGGTTTCTCAAATGTGAGGGGTTGAAAGTTTCACCCTCAATTTGGTCCTTTTTGCTGCAACCAACCCAATATTTACCTAATGTTTCCCCAAACATTAGAGAATTGGGTTTTCCCCCTTTGTCAATACTATAACCTATGTGGTTGTATAGGCTATTTCATCATTTTGTAGGAAATTAATTCGAAGGGAACATTACAAAAATACCTATTTTATATATCTCTGTGTGTGTGGCATTTATATTCAAAAATACATTCACGGCACCAAATTTGTTGCAGAAAATATGAAAACATGCATATTTGTACGTAAATCAAGAGAGAAATAGCATCCATAGTACATTAATGATAATTATTCAAGCATCAACCATATAGAATCTAAATTCTATCAATGACAAACAAACATGCAAATTTTTAAATCATATAATAGCAACTAGCCCATTAACATATGAAATGAAATATGTTGTCTAGCAATTGTCAACAATAACATGACCAAATAGTTATGTTTACAAAATAGGCTATCGGCACACCAAAAAATGAAGACCAAAAGGTTCAAAACGATAAATTGAACTAGTTACTAAATACCTCTCTATAAAAGAAGTGTTGTCAAATGTTGTAGTTGTCGAGGAGCATTTCCTGTTAGGTACCTATAATAATAGTGTATCTCTTTAATTATTATTGTTGTGTCCATGCACCCCCCATGTTTTTATTTTTGTGCCCCACAGAAGCTCACTATTGTTATTATTGTGCCCTTAAATTATTATTGTTATGTGGGCTCTAATTATGTTATGACCCCTTAGACTCCTATATATACAAAAGAGGCCTTGGAATTTGTATAATCCAATAATTTTTCATTTATGTAATGTAAATTAGGTTTCCCCCTCAAACAGGATAATTTTTAAGTCGTTGATCTATCTATTTGTGAGTTGGTTGAATAACATTTGGTTTCATAGCTTTGGATTCTTGGGTTTCACTGCTTCAAACAGGCCAGCATGGAATTTTCACTATAACTTTTTTTCTATGAAGATTTAGAAGCTGAAATTTAAAACACGTGAGGCCAAAATCTTGGCAAACTTCAAGTTTGAATTTCAGATCTTGTATCTCTATATTTTCAAAGATATGATCTGAGGACGTTAGGGTTTTTTCAAACTCCAAAATTCCATCTCAAACAGGTGACCTAGGGAAAATCATCATAACTTTTTCTCTGAGCATAGGAATTGAATTTTGTAATAAGTGACAGAAATAGGATGAAATTTAGCTTTTTTGGGTATCATTTTCAGGGTTTAAGGTCGAAAAAGTGACATGTGGGACTCCGTACAAGTTCTCTCTACTGAACTAGTCTATAATCAGGCCATCGTGGGAGATTGGGAATAACTCTTCCTTGAAGAATCCAATCTTGGTCCAACTTGTTGGTTTGGAAATAAGACTTGGAGGGATACTATAAGACAAAATTTCATCTCTTGGAAATTCACAGTTACGAAGATACAACAATTGCAATATCTAGCTCCTAAAAAGAAAGAAAAAGGTGTGTAATTTTTAAATTTTGCATAACTTTTGTTTGAAAAAACAGTTTGAAGTGATTCAAAGGGCATAGTGACGCATAGATATCATTTTTTTATTCAAAATGCCTCGAAACAAAAAAAAAGGGACACACCTAGTAAGAAACAAAAAATCTCTTATATGACACATGAAGAAGAGGAAGAAATGCAACATGATATATCAAAATTACGAGACCAAGTGCAACAAATTTCGCTCTTGCAAAGAGTAACCAAAAATGAAATGGAAACTAAGATAAATGGTTTGAAGAATGGTATGGAAGATAAGATGCATGGTATAGAAAAAAAAATTAAAGGAAACATGGAATATTTGAAGAATGGTTTAAAATCAGACATGGAAGGTTTGAAGGAAGGTTTAACAAAGTTGCTATAAGGAATGCTTCCTAATGGTGAAAATATATTAGATGAAACTCATGATGACAATAAATGGTATGCTAATCATGATTTCATGGACTTTAAATTTGGATTGAAGGCCCACGATATTCCAAAAATAGATATGAGGAAGTTTGATGGCAAGGATCCGGTAACATGGATAATACAGATGGAGCAATATTTTGATCTCCATAATGTGCAGCACACACAAAAAGTACGCATTGAAACTTTATATTTAGAACTAAATCAGTTTGTATGGTATCGATGACTTTGTTCTTGTAAACCACTTATCACTTGGTCAATTTTTGCGGAGGAAATAATAGCACATTATGACTATACAAAGAGAAACACCTTCATTAGTCAATTAATAAATCTCAAACAAAAGGGTTCAATGGTTGAGCACATTGAGGACTTCAAAAAACTCAATATCAGGGTAAATGATATTCCAGAGGAAGCATTTCTTTTGCTCCATTTGTATTATCCAACCTGAGTGGATAACCAAAGCAAGGGATGAATGGAAGAATGATAAAGAAGTTTGGTCACTCATTCAAAAGTTGCATCAAGATCCCAGTATTTCTTATACAGTTAGCTAGAAAAATGATTCATTATGGTAAAAATATCGCTTATATATTTGTAAGAATTCCCAACTCAAATAAAATATTCTTTCAGAATTGCACACCTCTCCCTTACGAGGGAACTTAGGATTTTTAAAAACTTACCATAGGGTCAAGAAGGAATTTTTTGGGGGTGGCCTTAAATCTGATATTCACAAGTTTGTGGTAGAATGTTTAGTTTTCCAACAAAATAAAGTTGAGACAATTAAGACCACGGGTCTATTACAACCTTTAGCCATTCTAAGTCAACGTTGGGAGGAGGTCACAATGGATTTTATCATAGGTTTACCCAAGTCTGAAGGAAAGAGTGTCATCATGGTGGTAGTTGTTAGACTTACCAAGTATTCACACTTTTGAGCATTATCTCGTCCTTTTAAAGCCAATACAGTTTCTACTGCATTTACGAAAACAATTGAAAATTTCCATGGAAATCCAAAGATTATGGTAAGTGACAGAGATCCCATTTTCACTGGAAATTTTTGGACGAAATTATTTTCTTGTATTGATACTTAATTAGCTCATAGCTCATATTATCATCTTCATTTTGATGGGAAAACTGAGATGGTGAACAAATGTTTGGAAGTATATCTTCGTTGTTTTGTATCTGATAAACAAACACAATGGGTAAAGTGGTTACCTATAGTTGGATGGTAGTATAACACTTCCTTCCATACTGCAGTAAAAATGACCCCACTTATGGAACTTTATGGATATCATCCACCATCCATCACATCATTTTTAAGAGAAAAGTATAAGGTTCAAGCAGTGCAATATCACATCGAGCATCGACAATAATTTCTCCAACTCTTAAAGGATAGCCTCATTTTGACATAGAATCGAATGAAACAACATACAAATCAGCATCACAGTGAAAGAATTTTTGATGTAGGTGACTGGGTATTTTTATGACTACAACCATATAAACAATTTTCTCTCAAGCGATCTAAGAGGGATAATAAATTACCACCCAAGTACTACAGTCCTTACAAGGTATTGCAAAATATTGGTACTATGGGATAAAAATTGGAGTTGTCTGCATATTCTCGAGTACACCTATTTTTCCATGTTTCATGCTTAAAGAAGGTTATCAATGATAAGGTTATTAATGATAAGTTTCCAATTCAAACAGTGTTGTCAAAACTTGATGAAGAAGGAAAAGTCATATTTGAGGCTGAAGCAGTCATGGAAACAAGAACCTAACAACTAAAAAATCGATAAATTTCAGAGTATCTCATTAAGTTGAAGAACTTACCTATTGAAGATTCCACGCGTGAGGATGAGAATTTTATACAGAAGCATTGAGAACTACTCAAGCATTGAGAACAACACTTTTTTGAGGACAGGGTCATGTTAGGTCCCTAAAATACTAGTGTATCCCCCTTTTTATTATTGTTGTGCCCATGTAGCCCCAATATTGCTATTGTTGTGCCCCATTGAAGCCCGCTATTGGTATTTCTATGCCATTACATTATTATTGTTATGTAGGCTTGATTATACTGTGGCCCCTTAGACTCATATATATAAAAAGGTGGTCTTGTCATTTGTATCATCCAAGAATTGTTCATTTATGTAATTTAAAGGATGTTTCCCCCTCAAAGAGGATAATTTTTAAGTTGTTGATCTATCTATTTGTGATCTGGTTGCATAACATTTCCACACAATTTCCAACACTCCTTGACAAACAATACCATCACTTATATCAAGATATTCATCACTAATATCGCCCTTCATTCTTCTCATGTTTTTTATCTTTTCTCTCTACCTCAATTCTCTAAGAACATCAATCAACATTGCTTAATTTGATCAAACAATATAGTAGAAAAAATCAACATGATTGATCATTGATTTCTAGTTTGAATGAAAGAGACATTTTTGGTAAGGTCATGACAAAATAGTTCAACAATCAACAACACCAACACTTGAGTACATATATGGCTTGGTGCTTTTGATTCAATTCCAACCACATACCCTCATACATGATTAAATCTAATGAAATATCACAATTCCATTGATCCCAAAATCCTGAAAACTGTTAAATTTGTTATATTTTGAGTGGGGATCTAAAATTCTATGTGAAATTTAATGAGTTTAGTGAAATTTTCAAACATCATGAGTCAATTAATATCAATCTTCCAATGATTTTTTGGGACGGGGAAATGCAGGAGAGAGGATACACACAAGGGGGACATATATAAGCAACTCCACAATTTATTGAAATTTTGGGAAATGCATGTCATGGCTAGCAGGGATCTAGTCAAGGTTTCATTCAAGTAACTGCATTTGTACTGTCATTCACTTCTAGGCAATGACCTGGGCTTTGGGTCTAAAATAGTGGCTCAAATCCCGAGGATGACGGCACATCACTAAGAAAAATAGTCCATAGACGTTGGCATGCCTTGTCATGAGAGTGTCTAGAGCCTCCTGGACGCTGGCAAGCCTATAGCATGGGAGCATCCCAGGGTCAAGTGGTCCAAAATCTTAGTGGGATCGAGGGGCTAGTTGGAAGAAAGATTGGGATGGTTCCTGAGGGTCCTAATGCTGATGTAAGGTATGTATGATGTGTTTTCATCGATTCCACTTCCTTAACGTGACTTAGGAGGTCGAATCATATCATAATGGCCTCTCGCCACAGGTTTACCCTGATTGGCTAGTTACTTTAGTAGATGTGGGAGGAGGGTTCAGAGCATGGTTCACCCCTTAGACTGTATGGGATGGGTGTGTTTTTCATGCATTCATGTCAATTGTATGTGTGTCTCTTATGATAGTAGTAATGTCGCCATGTGGAATTTGATGGTGTTATTGTGGGATGCATCATCATGAATGTATGATTGGTTACATGTCGTTATATGTCTCTTACATGTATCATTATTGTATGCTTGGTTACATGTATCATTCTTGTAGGCTTAGTTACAATTATTGTTCATTTATGCTTAATTATATGTTTTTATGTGTGTGTGGTGGATTACACATTACTTATGCATTTTAATGTTTGCATGTGGTCAAGTGTAAAGTGATGTAATGGTGGTTTTCATGCATGATGTCGTGGTATGCATTGTTGATAAGGTCATGCATCAATGACTGGACCCTAGCTAGAATGATGGTTGTATGGTTATATGTGTCTGATCTATGTTTTATATGTTGTCATGTTTATCTTATACATGTATCATGTTGATTCATTGATCTTGCAGACAATGTATTCTCCCCGAGCTATGCTAAGGTACGTTGGTTTATTGTCATTTGGTTTATCTGACATGATATATCTTGCAGTAAAAAATATCCAATGGCTGGCAAGATGGTAGACTACAAAGGCTCTCCATATGAATCAGATGAGCAGTATGGCATTGGGAATTCTTCCAGTTTGGTAGATACATTGAGAAGCTTAAAGGAAGAAATAATGAGTTGTAAGGAAAATAATGACATAATCATGCATGCATAGGAGAAGCTAGCAAAGGTAAATGTAGTGATACCTCAAATTTTGTCAGATTTGCAATGACAGGGACCATGTCGGATCAGCCATGAGTAGGAGGACAAAACTAATTGGGCATATGGTAGTAGGTTGCATGGTGGTCACAGGTCTGACAGAGATGACATAGTGAGAGATGGAAGATTATTGGACACTCCAGATAGGAGAGGGGATAAACACGGGTATTATTCTAGTTCTATTTCAGATAGGCATTATGGTCATCATCGTTATCATCCTTACAGGTGGAGTGATAGGGGATACTTTCCTGATGAGTCTAAGAAAGCAAAGCCACCTAATTTTGATGGAGATATGAAGAAACCACATGATGTAGAGGCATGGATTACATGGTATGAGGAATTTCTTCAGATTGCAAGACTATTCAGAGAACATGAAAGAAAAAGTAGCTACATTCAGTCTCAAAGGTAAAGCATACATTTGGTGGGAAGATGTGAAGAATGTCAGATGTATACACGAGGAGGACTTGACATGTAGTGAGTTCGACAGGTTTTTCAAGAATAAGTAGCTATCAGAGAGATACTTTGATGGCGGGGCAAAATAATTATATAAGCTAAAGATCGGATCAATGACAGATGAGGAGTACACTAGTAGGTTAAGAAGGTAAAGATTCAAAGGTTCGTTAGTGGATTATTAGTTGCATTCAAAGACATGATTTAGTTTGATGAGCCTAAATCATTGGAGGAGACCATACGAAATATAAGGCATTGCTACGAGAAATCAAAGTGCATATTAGAGACTAAGACAAACTGAAAAGGTAATGCAAAGAACAAAGGAAAATGGGACAAAAAGTGAGCAAGAACTTAGGTTATAGGTAATAAAGAGAATGCAATGCCATCAAAGAAGTTCAATTCATTAGACAAAGGATAGGGATTTCGACTGGAAGCACAAAATAAGGATGTTGGTTGGAAGCCTATAGAGTCTTGGACTTATGGCAAGGATCATCACATGAGAGGTTGTTCGTAGAATCAAGGTGGTAGGCCTTAGATATATAGTGCACATGACGCACAAACTATTGGGGATGTTAGTCAGAATGTTCCTCGTATCTATGCAACATTGGATAAAAAACGAACAGAATATCAAGCATCTATCATTGAGATGGACAATAAGCTTTGTGATCAATTTATTTCTATTTTGATTAAACCTGGATCTAATTATAGTTATGTTAGTCCTGAATTGGAGGATAAATGTGGTTTCAGTAAGGAATTGCATGCAGAATCTTGATTAGTGTAGTTAGCTACAGGTACAAAGAAGCGATTTCACCATTGGGTAAGAGCTTGTTCATTGGATATTAATGGTATGCCTACTATAGAAAATTTGAATGTATTTCCATTAGGATCATACAGTATGTTGTTGGGCATGGATTGGTTGTACCTCCATAGAACCATGGTGGATTGTTATGACAAAGCCATTAAGTGTATTGATGAGAATGGGGAACCAAGAGTCTTACAAGGAAAGAAGAAAGCCACATCAGATAGGATGGTAACTGTTGAAAATAGTGTGACTAGGTTCAGTCTTCAAAATGTCAAATCTTGTAATGATGTAATTTTGTATCAAGAAAACTTTTATATTTTTTCCTTGAGACATGGGTTTCATGATCAAGAAGTTTCTTGCTCTATTTGTGGCACCCATTGAGAGCCTTAGGTTGAGTGATGTAAAATTAAGACAATAATGTATTGTTACACTTATAAATGTAATTGTTGTAAGTAAAAAATTCCTTCAATATCATCAATGAAATACTCCAAAATGTACCCACTGAATTGATGCAAATAATTCGCTCAAAATGATTTATTTGGACAGTCTAGAAGCCTCCTATGATGTCGGCCTAGTCAAGGGATCATGTCAGCCTAGGAGATGAGAACACAAGCCTATATAAAGACAGCATTGATACCTCTTCCTTCACACATTTATCTCACTCTCTCAAGGAAGGATAAATGAACAGAAAGGGTCAAAGAGAAGAAGTTGCAGTCCAAGAGGAAGTTTGTTCCCTCATCCGAAATCACCTAAGAAGTTTGTTCCCTCATGTGGCAATCATATTTGATCTAGGGAATCATCTTGTATGGGCATATTGTTGGGTTAGAGGTTCGATCTGGTAGTAGTTGAAAGGAGCAAATTATCTCGAAGAAGTTTGCAAGGAGAATGAAGTCATAGAAGGGCTAGAATAAACCTAACCCTATTTACACACATGGATTGTATTCTAAAGTTAAGAGATCTATCCTTGTTGTTCTAGAAAAGTAACTCTTTTGGAATCAAGAAGGATCATTCCAAACTCAAGGAAAATGGTCATGATATGTGAGATCAATCTCCAAGGAAATCGAAGACATAGGAAGGCTAGGTGAGCCTATCCTTGATTCCATTTGCGGACTGTTATAGTGTTGTTGCAGACCTAGTGTGCTATTTGAAGTTGCAGTATAAAAGAATTGTTTGGGTACATTTTGGAGGTATTCTCATTTGATTTTTGAATGTGTTCTTAAGTCAAATATTGGGTCTTGTAATTCATCAATAAATATTCTATAAGAAAGAGTTCAAAGGGTTCAAAGGGTTTTTCCTCTCATGATTTGGAGAGGTTTTTCCCTAGATCCGTGCCAATTCCTTATGTACTCGTGCATTGTTGATCTTCTTGTTTTGATAGTTGTTTGATGATAATAAAACATGTTCATATAAGTAGAATATAATAAAATAATATCACAAGTAGTTATCATAGTTAAGAGAAATCAAATTCTTAAATTTCCCTAGATTTCTCAACATGGTATCGGAGCAAGGTTCTAGTAAGGACATAAATAATATCTCCTCCCTCACGAAGAAGTTGGAAAGCATTGGATCATTCATCAGAATATTTTTCATTCAAAATATCAAGCAAGTATAGGTCATCACAAAAAAACAGAAGTGAACTCTCATTCTCTCTGAAGTTTTATTATGGATACAAGGACTGAAATCCGCATCAAAGAAGGTTAGAACAAGGGTTTGACTGCAACCTAGGATGGGTATAAGGTGCAGGAAGAAACCCGAGCTAGTCTAACTCCATCACATAATAATACACATGATTATAAGGGTCTAAGATATGCATGACAGGAGGATGCATTCTTGGTGTAATGAAGAGTTATGTGCAAGAAACAATCTTGAAATACCTATGAATGAAGAGACACAGTCTCGGCATAATCAGTAAAAAATATTCAGACCTATCTCCTAGAAGCCTCATTATATATGTATGTATCTCATTGATCTCGTTTCAAAAATATCCTTGCATATATCTCAGAAGTCTTGACCTAGTAACAGGATCATAGTGACATAGTCTCAGCATAGCTATAGCAAAACTTAGGTTTGTCTGAAATTTTGGATGGATGCAGGAAGCTTAGAGTCCCGAACAAGGTCGCAGTGTTGTTCCTTAATGGGTATAACAATATCCACAAAACTTCAATCTCAGTGCTCTGTCTTGGTGATAATATGTCTCCTTCTCAAGGGTAATAATCCCAGCATACTGAAGTCATGAAATAATACATTTGTACTATATTTCGGTGATCCCATCAGTCTCCTCACAATTGTGATGACTTCACAGATCCTACAACAACATGGATAATATCACAATCAGCCTCAGCACAATTGGGATGACCTCGTAGATTCTACAAGAGCCTCGATGCAATGAAATATCAATTACAATCTCAATGAAAGTGAAAACACAAACTCATGTTAGAAAAATGATCTCTGTGATGCTTTGCCTCGACATAACCATCACTGTCTCACACTCTTGATGTGGAGGATATTTGAGATCAATCAGTCTCAGCATACCTTCTAAACTGTCATGATCTCAATTGTAATCATGGTCTTGATGGTAGTCTAATGAGGATATCGTCATGGCATATATCTTAGACATAAAAATGTTCTCGGCATAATTGTATTCATATCAAGGTCAATATCTCGATGAAGGTTGCAGTTGTGATGAATATATCAATGGAGAAATCATGGTGTAGCAGTGACATAATTGAAATGCTAGAAGACGTACTCTCTAAAATGCAGTTAATAAGGTCATCTTCATGATATCTCAATTGGGAGATCTAAGAAAGATGATAACAAGATAATCATCTATTTTCTTAATAAGGAAGATGACAAGTGCCCTTAGGACAAGGAATTTTTCTCATCTAACAAATTGGGGTACCTGTGCAAGATGGAAAAATGTTAAGTTGTGGACAAAAGTGCTGAAGGTTAAATGACTAAAGCATGGGAAGGGAAGTTTGGTCCCCAAACAAGACATATTAGTATAGCTAAGATTCAATTCTATGGGAAGATTATGCAAAAAAAAAACTCATATTGCTAGAAGGATGTAAGATGCTAAAGAAGAAGGGACAGGGAAAGAGGGAGTAACATAGCTCTACTATGAGTGAGATGGTTTCCCTCACAAAAGGGTATTATCATAAGCTCCAAATATTCTACAAATATAATCATGATAATAAGATGCATCATGGCAACATTATAATCAAGAGCTCATGATATCACCATGGGAATCATGAAGGACAAAATCCATGGCAGTCGAACATGAAGGATATAGATCTTGGGAAAATCATTGGTTATTAAAGGAAAGGAAAAAGTCATCCTGGACAAGGCTCATCATACATCAAGTAAGAAGGGAATTTTTTTCCAGATGGGGATATGCAAGATCCCCAAGATTCTCTGATGGAAACCTCAACGAAGGATTCACTAATCTAGAGAGGTAGCAGGTTGTTCATCAGGAAATCCAACTTATGGAATTCATGAGATGATGGTGTGTTGTGGCCACCAACAACCCCCCTCCTTCTTTAGTATTAGCAATAACATAAAACAATTGGGGACCCTTAGTAAAAAATTCAAAAACAAATTGTATTTTACTCCTTAAAAATATATCGCATCGTGAGAAGAGACTAGGACATTCCTTTATGAGCACAATAAAAACTGGGAAAAAGCGACGCGAAATTCATCGCATCGCATACATTAAGAAACGCCCATAAATGAAGATCTTAAGAAATCTCCGATGGTTGATATGCGACATCGCATGTCGCAACATCGCATAAACAGCACACAATGATTTAACACGATCTGCGATAAATGCGATACTGCGATGCTATAATCTGCAATCTGCGATATCACAATCTTGAAAAAATGCGATAACGCGATAACATAATGTAAGTTGCAGAAATAGCCCATCGCAAGTTTTCCTCGGCTCAACGTTCAAGAAAAGTTGTCCGTAAACCAAAAAATTGGATGCGCACCTTAAAGAAAATTAATGAATGTATGCCAAAGTGTTAATGAAGGACAATTTTGTGTTTGTCAAGAGAGTCAGTTCACAATGGGTAACATTATTTTATACATTCGTAGAGCTCAGAGCTTTCGCATCAATATTTATTGTCATTACTCTTTTCCTTCCCGTGAACTGCGGGAATGAAAAACAGGAAACATCTAAGGAAAAAGGGAAAGCATCAACGCTCGAAAACAGAGAAGAGATGCCCTCATAAACGGATACCGCATGCAACGGAATCACAAATTCCAGAGAATTTCTGAACAGATGCTGACATCAATAGCCGACTCAACACTCAGGGTCAAAATCTCACAAAAGCAACATGTTTACAAAAAATCCTGAAGCTTATACCAGATAAAGGAAAAATGCGCTAAAGGCGAAAAACGCACCAGAAATGCCCGGATCAAAAAACGGAGGCAATTTTCGATGTGCAATTAGCGCTTAGCACTAATCGCGCATCGCTAAGAAAATTATTCAGAAAGCAAGGTTCCTAACTTGCTTAGTCATTCACAAATCCGGAAATCAAGATAGCAAAAGTAGAAGGCAACCCGCCGACTCTTCCCAGGCCAATGTTGAATGCTTGCAACATTAAGGAGCAAAAGCAGAAATAGTTAGGAATTAGATTCGATTTTTAGAAATAATTTTTCTTAGAAAAAAGGCGTTTGTTTAAACCGTATCCTAAATTTATGTAATTAAGTTATTTTAGTTAGAAGTATTTAAACCCTTCTCATGCATTTAGAGAAGGGTCCAGGAATTTTTCAAAAACTTATCCTCAGAACTTGCACTTTTGCACCCTCAGAGGAGGTTTTGATGAATGAAAGGATCAATATTTATTGATGTTTGCATTTGATATCTGCTACTGATGTTTCACTTCTGTACTCTTAGTATATATTAGAACAAGGAGAGATAAATCATTGTTGCTTCAAGCTTATGAGTAGGACCAGTCATAAATTTTTATCTCTTGACTATTTCTTCTTATATTCTTAAAGCAATATACAGTTTTTAGTTGCTTATATGTTATTACATGAATGTTTGTGTTACCATTTGGCAATTTTGTACGGTGGAGCCATTTATTTATGTTTAATGTGTGAATAACTTATTATGCGATATGTTGTTCACAACTATTTTGCCTAACTTTTTATGCAAAGTAGTTCATCTTAATTGATTTCCTCTCTTATAATCGTTGAATGATCTTTATTACCAGTTACTATATGAAATCTCTTTAGATCGCATAATAGAAGAATTACATCTCGGGTTAGCATAGATTAGATGTGTTGTTTTTCATTAGATTACAATAGCATAGAGTTAGATTAAAGTAGTTTAGATAGGAACTTTTAGATCTGCAACATCCGATCCTGCACACACACACACACACACCCTTAGTTTGGGAAACTGGTCCCATTATCCCCAGTTGGACCCGCTATACCAAATGGATAAGGAGTTATCAACCAAGGTCCGGACGGGGTAGTTATCCCCCTTGTTTTCGACCCGATTTTCGGGGCTTCAACATATTTGGCGCTAGAAGGAGGGCCCGAACTATGAATGGCACCTAAATCAAAATCTAAATACCATTCTAAGAGTAAATTTCCCTCATCATCTCCCCCGACTTCCCAAGTACATCTGAATCCAAAGTCAGAAGTCGCTCGAGTATCAACCACTGCTACACACCCTAATATTTCAGACCAATCTACCATTGAACCTCCTGAAGTTGAATCTCTGATTCACAAACTCCAGGGATTTTTTGTTTCTCCTCAGAGGTCTGATAAATCTCAAAGCAGTGTGACTTCACAGTACAATCCTGCTCAACCCCTAACCAGGTTAAAGAGTGAACAAAATTGGCATTCAGCCAACTGAGTTGCCTCTTCCCACCAGGAAAAGAGCAAGGAAATTACCGCAAGATTCTAACAGTGAGACTCTTTTGTCTACATCATCCATTTCAACTACCCCACTGCTAAGTCAACCACCCACACCTCCATTCCAAACCATCATCCATCTGTCTACCGGAACTCCCACAACCCCTCTTCAATCATCTACGATCATAGTATCCTTATCTTCCCAGCCACAGAGATCATCTTCTGCACTTTCCTTTACTAGCAGCTCAATGATGGCCCAGTCTCCATGGAACAACCCTGGAGCAGTTTTAATGCCTACCCCCTTGAGTCCAATACCGGCACATCCTGAGAAATGGCTATCCAAATTCAATCCAGAAGCAGGCATGCTAGCAGAAGAACACATAAACAATTTCATGCTTTCTATCAATCTCAACAGAGTTACCAATGAAGACATTGTTGTTCGGCTTTTTCCCTATACACTGCAAGGGACAGCCGGGTCATGGTACTTTTCACTACCCTTTGAGTCTATCACAAGTTGGGATATCTTCTAGAATCAATTCCTTACCAAGTTTGGTGATGACAGATCAACAGCAACGTTAATCAATGACCTATCCAATCTTAAAGTTGAAGCTAAAAAGCCTATCAAAGATTTCAATTTACAGTTCAATAAAATTCTCAACAAAATTCCCACTACTTCCTAACCCAGCGAAGAAGTACGATGTGAATGGTATATCACTGCTTTACCATCAAACAAAACAATATTCGTGGATAGATCAAATAAAACAACCTTAGTTGAAAACATGACAGAGGCGATAACAGTAGAGAAACGCATAATGTCCCTGGAAAAGAAATCCGCAATAGAGGAACGCAAATCTAAAAAAATCACTTTCAAAGAAGACTCCAAAAAGAAACAAGCAAAAGACCCTTTCGATTTGGAAGGATTGCAGAAAGTTTTGAAGACCATGTCTAATGAGATGGTTGACATAAAAAAACAAGTAGCAGAAGCTTCTTCAAAAAAGCCCTACAGAGCTTTTAAAAGAGGTCCTTCAACGGATGCAAAACCACCCAATGCCATTTCAAATGCTGAATCCGAGGAAGAGGAAGAAGAAGAAAGTGCCACTGAAGGGCAGACTAATGACGAATAAGTTGTGGAATTACAAGGAATGTGGGATTTCATCCTCCCACAAGAAGAAGATCAATAAGTATTTCCAGTTAGCACACGAAGCAAAAATCAACTTGATCCTCCCCAAACTACCTCTAAGCAGAAGAGCGCAAGCCCTGCAACAAAAGATAAAGTCGCAACAAAGAAAATGACCACTAAAGCGACCCAATCTAGCCCAGTCCAAGCAGATCAAACAACTTCATCAAAAACACTGATAGTGACAGATGAAATGGAGTACAATATCATTGATGACATGAAAAAGACTAGGGCTAATATTACCCTTTACGAATTGAGCAAATTGAAACATCAACAGAAGATAATGATGAAAGAAATACATGCCGTGCCTATTTCATCTTTGCCTACCGCTGTACTCTTTCAAGCTTTCAACAACATGGGATGACCTCCAACTAGTGCGATTAATAAGATTGATCCAAACAACATCGCCTTAATTGGAGGAAGATCAAGATCTCATACTCCCCCGTTTCTTCTCACTTATGAAATTTTCAATAAAAATGTGCACAATTGTTTGGTAGATTCTGGTGCTTCATCGAATATCTTACCCATATCAGTATGTGCCAAGTTAAATGTTCAACCACAAAAATCCGCAATGCGCATAGTTCAACTTGATCGATCTCAAGTCGAAGTGATTGGTGAACTTAATCAAGTAACCATAAGATTTTCATCCAACCCGAAGATATGTCAGGTTATTAACATTCTTGTGGTTCATATCCCAGAATTCTATGGCCTAATTCTTAGCAGAGATTGGTTCGAAAAACTCCATGGATATTTCGCAACCGACTGGTCGCACATGTGGTTACCCTACAACGGTACACCAAATCAAATAAAGGTTGAACGAGACTTACACCAGAAGTACATAGTAACGAAATTAGAGGGAGAAAATGAAACAGTAGCGTATAACAACAGTATCATAGGCAATTACTTGGTAGATTCTTTTCTCGGCAATTTCAATGCTCACACATCACCCTACTTGGAAAATTCAGTTTTGTCCCAAGTCGAAAATTTTTCCCAAACTGATAGTTCAAAATGTGTTAATTTTTTAGATAAACCTGTAAATACATCTTTGTTTTGGAAATTATATTTTGATGGCTCTAAATCTAAGGAAGGAGCAGGAGCAGGATGCGTTCTGATTAGTCCAGAAGGAAATAAGACCATGCTTACGTGCAGACTCGAATTCAATTGCACAAACAATACAGCAGAATACGAGGCCTTGGTGCAAGGCTTGTACAAAGCAATCGGGTTGAATGTCAAGTATCTTCAAGTCTTCGGAGACTCTGAGATTGTCGTCAAACAGGTACGTAACACTATACATTTCTTATCAGGTCATTTAAAACACTATCAATCTTTAGTACAAGATCTGACTGAGCATTTCATAGCATTTAATATTTCTTCAATCCCGAGACTCCAAAATGCGAGCGCAGACCTTTTGGCTAACGTAGCCTCTAAGCTTATTCCCTCCGAATATTTTAGTCCAAATAGATTCTCAATAGAATTAATCTTTAGACCATCCATCCCTGACAACATTACAAATTGGAGAGTATTCAATGACGATCCTGATATTGTAAATTTCCTCACTTCTGAAGGATCCTACTCCAGTCAAATAATTGACGAAGACCATCACGATCGACAAATACAACAAAATAGCACTGATAATGCTATACCTAAATCGGTGGTTAAGTTAGAAGACTTATACGATTTGAAAAATCGGTTTAAAAGGTATACCAATTCAAAGCTCTACATTCCAACTCTGAACTACGAATTAGTAAACCTAGGAACCGATGATAAACCGCAAAACGTTAACCTAGGTCTCGGCCTAGCCCCTGAAGAAAAACTAGCGTATATTCATCTTTTGAGACAATATAAAAATGTTTTTGCCTGGAATTATGATGAACTAAAGACATATGACACTTCTATCATTCAGCATACTCTCCCTATGATGAATAACGAAAAACCTGTCCAACAGAAACTGAGAAAGATCCACCCCAATTTAGAAAATCAGATAAAAACTGAGCTAAATAAGTTATTAAAAGCCAGAATTATTTTCCCCGTTAGACATTACAAATGGGTCTCCAATATGGTACCCGTTAGAAAGAAAAAGCGGAGATATCAGAATCTGTATTGATTTTCAGAATCTTAACCAAGCCTGTCAAAAAGACAATTTTCCTCTTCCGCCTATGGAGCAAATACTACAGGCAGTAACAGGCTCAGAACTAATGACTTTCTTGGATGGATTTTCAGGATATAATCAAGTGCTGGTACGTCCCGATGATCAGTTGAAAACCACATTTAGAACTAAATGGGGCACATACGCATATCGGAAGATGCCATTTGGTTTGATTAATGCTGGCGCTACATTTCAGAGAGCCATGGACATCGCATTCAAGGGTTTAGTCAATAAATCTGTAGTAATTTATTTGGATGATATAACAGTGTACTCCAAGAAGCGAAGCGACCATCTCAAAGACTTAAAACAAATCTTTCAACGATGTTTAAGGTATGGAATCTCACTTAACCCAAAGAAATCTTTTTTCGCATTAAGTGAAGGAAAGATTCTAGGATTCATAGTGTCAAAATTCGGTATTCACATTGATCCTGACAGAATCAAAGAAATTTCTGAAATACCCCTACCTCATAATAAAAAGGCCATGCAATCTTTCCTTGGTCAAATCAATTTTGTAAAGAGATTCGTCCCAGATTTTTCACGAATTGTGTCTCCTTTGCAAAACATGATTAAAAAGAGTTCAAATTTTAAATGGGGTCAAGATGAACATGAAGCATTCGACCTGATCAAACAAGCTATTATTAATGCTCCATCTTTAGCAACCCCAAATTTTTCAGAATCTTTTATTTTATACACATTTGCCTCAGAGAAATCATATGCAACGATTCTAACTCAAGCAAATCAAGAAAAAGTGGAAGCCCCAATTGCGTTTTTTAGCTCAAATTTACAAGGTGTTGAACTCAATTATCCAGATGTGGAGAAACAAGCCTATGCTGTTTTGAAAGCAATCAAATATTTTAGACCTTTCTTACTTAAAACCTGTACTAAGATCATAGTACCGTTTTTAGCAGTAAGAAATCTTCTAGTACAGAAGGATGTGGGTGAGAAAAGGGCCACTTGGATCACTGCTTTACAAGAATATGACCTTGAAATCAAACCAGCAAACATAGTAAGAGGTCAAGGCTTCTGCAAAATGTTAGCTGGAGCATCTCAAATTTCTGAAAATTTATCTGAAGAGGTACAAATGTGTGAGGTAAGCCTAAACAATGCAGAATCATCGTATGCTGACATCATTTATTTTCTTAAGAACGGGTATGCTCCATCACACCTGGATCACACTAAGAAAAGAGCTCTGAGGTTGAAAGCTAAACAATATCAGCTCATAAGTGATATTCTTTTTAGAAAGAATTATGATTCTATTCTTCTTAGATGTCTTGAAAAAACTGAAGCTGAAAAATTTTTGCAGGAACTCCACGACGGACCAGAAGGCGGACACTATGCTGGAGACGCTACTGCACATAAAATCTTACGTGCAGGATATTACTGGCCTACGATGTTCAAAGACTCACACAGTTACATGAGGAAATGTCAAGTCTACCAAACTACTGCTGGAAGACAAAAGAAACAGTCCCTGCCACTACAGCCAGTAAACATCGAACAACCGTTCACTCAGTGGGGCTTGGACATAATAGGTGAGATCGTTCCTCACTCTTCTAAGCAGCATAGATACATCCTTACGGCAACAAATTATTTTACTAAATGGGTAGAAGCAGTTCCTCTCAAGACAGCCAATTCTGAAAATATTATTGAATTCATAGATCAATTTATAATCACTAGGTTTGGATTGCCTCGGCTTTAATATTTTGATAATGCATCATAACTTTTCTGGAAATACAATGACTGAATTTGCACTTAAAAGAGGGTTCAACTAAAATATTCGGCCAATTACTATCCGCAAGGTAATGGGCTAGCTGAGTCGACAAATAAAACCTAATCAGATTATTAAAAGAACATTTGACCAGAACCAAAAGAATTGGATTAAAGCTTTGGTAAATGCTTTTATGGGTAGATAGATAACCGAAAAAAGCTTCGATCGGCACTTCTCCCTTTAATTTAGTTTATGGGAAAGAAGTGGTTCTTCCAACTCACTTAGTCATTCCCTCCTTGTCTTTAATACAATACATTGATGAAGTACCTACTTCCTCCATACAACTAAGACAAATGGAAATAATTAAATTAGAAGAACAACAAGAACAAGCTAAGAAAACCCATGATCATCATCAAGCGCTAATAAAATCCTCTTTTGATTCAAACATAATGACTAGAAAAAGTTTTCAAATGGGAGATTTAGTTTTAAAATGGGATAAGGCACATGAAGAAAAAGGCAAACATATGAAATTTCAAAAGATGTGGCTTGGTCCTTTTCAGATTGTTGAAGTCATAGGTCCATCAACGTTTGTCTTACAGGATTTAGCAGGTAGAAGGGATCATTTGCCTGTAAATGGACAAATCCTTAAAATATATTTTCCATAGAAGATTATTCTTCTATTTTGTAGAATAGTTTGATTTTTCTTTTCTTTTTCATAAATAAAACCAGTTGTAAATGGTTACTATAGGTATTCACGGAAAAGACACCAATTCTCTTTAATATTTTTTATCTTTCCGCTTGTATAAATGGCAAAATTTCTTTTTAGAATCTGATCTTTATTATTGACGGATATAGTTAAAAACTCTAGCCTAGATATGATACTAGTTTCAACTTCAAAAATTTGACGAAAGCAACTTTTAGCAAAGAAATTGTTTTATATCAGTACAATGAAAGGTATCAATAACAAAATAAATATTCTATGTAAAACAGTTGTTTTCAAGCTCTATTATTGTCGTCCAGAGCTTTCTTAAGGAAAACAATGACTTCCTCCCTGGTTAAAGGAAAATCGCAGCATTCAGAGGAACAATCCAAGAAACACTATATCTTAAAGAATAAGAGGTCCCATCACGAGCCGACTTATCATGATCACATATATTATAACTTGCTGACTTTGCCAATACTGTCCATCAAAACAGGGCAATGACTCAAGATTGTTAAAATCTAAAGACAAGGGGTCTCATCACGAGCCAACTTGTTCAACAAAAGTATAAATCAAGTGAATGACTATGTCATAGTTTGGCTACCAAACCAAGACATTGTTCTTTAAGAATAAAAAAGAAAATAAAATAAAAAAGTGTCAATGTGGGTTTTTCTTTGAAAGTTGTAGATCACCTTAACCAAGATAAAGGATCATTGTTGGATAACAGGTAACCCTGTCGAGGCTATGGACGCCTACTGGCAGTAGAGGCTCTACCTACGACAAACGAGCATATTTTAAAAAATGGCACACAGAGAAAACTTTATTTTATCCTTACAAGACCAAGTAATGGCTGATGTAATTACAAGGACAAGCCTGAGGAAGCAAACAATTAGAATAAAAGAGGTTGAAACAAAATATCATTGATAGAATAAGGCATAATGTACTCTATCTGTCCCAACAAAATTTAGATTTATGAAAATTTTTCTGTTTTCGAAGTTAAGATTCAATAAGAAAAGCAGAGATAACTAGTTCTTCCAAGTGAATCGCCATTGTTGTGGCCACCAACAACCCCCCTCCTTCTTTAGTATTAGCAATAACATAAAAAAAGTGGGGACCCTTAGTAAAAAATTCAAAAAAAAATTGTATTTTACTCCTTAAAAATATATCGCATCGTGAGAAGAGACTAGAACATTCCTTTATGAGCACAATAAAAACTGCAAAAAAGCGACGCAAAATTCATCGCATCACATACATTAAGAAACGCCCATAAATGAAGATCTTAAGAAATCTCCGATGGCCAATATGCGACATCGCATGTCACAACATCGCATAAACAGCACACAATTATTTAACACGATCTGCGATAAATGTGATGTTATAATCTGCGATCTGTGATCTGCGATATCACAATCTTGACAAAATGTGATAACGCGATAACATAATGTAAGTTGCAGAAATAGCCCATCGCAAGTTTTCCTCGGCTCAACATTCAAGAAAAGCTGTCCGTAAAACAAAAAATTGGATGCGCACCTTAAAGAAAATTAATGAATGTACGCCAAAGTGTTAATGAAGGACAATTTTGTGTTTTCCAAGAGAGTCAGTTCACAATGGGTAACATTATTTTATACATTCGTAGAGCTCAGAGATTTCGCATCAATATTTATTGTCATTACTCTTTTCCTTCGCGTGAACTCCAGGAATGAAAAATAGGAAACATCTAAGAAAAAAGGGAAAGCGTCAACGCTCGAAGACAGAGAAGAGATGCCCTCATAAACAGATATCGCATGCAACGGAATCGCAGATTCCAGAGCATTTCTGAATAGATGCTGACATCAATAGCCGACTCAACACTCATGGTCAAAAGCTCACAAAAGCAACATGTTTACAAAAAATCCTGAAGCTTATACCCGATAAAGGAAAAAGGCGCTAAAGGCGAAAAACGCACCAAAAAGGCCCAGATCAAAAAATGGAGGCAGTTTTTTGAAAGCAAGGTTCCTAACTTGCAGGTCATTCACAAATCCGGAAATCAAGATAGCAAAAGTAGAAGGCAACCAGCCAACTCTTCCCAGGCCAATGTTGAATGCTTGCAACATTAAGGAGCAAAAGCAGAAATAGTTAGGAATTATATTCGATTTTTAGAAATAAGTTTGCTTAGAAAAAGGGCAGTCGTTTAAACCGTATCCTAAATTTATGTAATTAAGTTATTTTAGTTAGCAGTATTTAAATCCTTCTCATGCATTTAGAGAAGGGTCTAGGAATTTGTCAAAAACTTATCCTCAAAACATGCACTTTTGCACCCTCAGAGGAGGTTTTGATGAATGAAAGGATCAAGATTTATTGATGTTTGAATTTGATATCTGCTACTGATGTTGCACTTTTGTACTCTTAGTAGATATTAGAACAAGGAGAGATAAATCATTGTTTCTTGAAGCTTATGAGTAGGACCAGTCATAAATGGTACTTTTATCTCTTGACTATTTCTTCTTATATTCTTAAAGCAATATACAGTTTTTAGTTGCTTATATGTTATTACATGAATGTTTGTGTTACCATTTGGCACTTTTGTACGGTGGAGCCATTTATTTATGTTTAATGTGTGAATAACTTATTATGCGATATGTTTTTCACAACTGTTTTGCCTAACTTTTTGTGCAAAGTAGTTCATCTTAATTGATTTCCATTCTTATAATCGCTGAATGATCTTTATTACCAGTTATTATATGAAATCTCTTTAGATCGCATAATAGAATAATTACATCCTGGGTTAGCATAGATTAGATGTGTTGTTTTTCATTAGATTACAATAGCATAGAGTTAAATTAAAGTAGTTTAGATAGGAACTTTTAGATCTGCAACATCCGATCCTGCACACACACACACACACACACCCTTAGATTGGGAAACTGGTCCCATTATCCCGAGTTGGACCCACTATACCAAATGGATAAGGAGCTGTCAACCAAGGTCCGGACCGGGCGGTTAACCCCCTTGTTGTCGACCCAATTTTTGTGGATTCAACATGGTGTAAGAAATGAAGCAGATCAAGGGATTGAATATCTTTTCAAGGAAGCTGCTAGAAGAAGCCTAGAGAATCTAAAGGTAAAAGTGAGGTATGTATGCTTGTGTTTAATATCTTAATGTCATGTCATATGGTTGTAGGTAACATGCATCAAGCATGATTAAGAGAAAAAGGATCTCCTCCTCTAAAAGGCTGCAGGAAGATATAAGTCTTTGTAGATGAAATCAACATAATATGTCATATGAGGTGGATGACTACAATTAAAGAAACTCTAATTGAAAGCTCCTAGGAATGGAAGGTGTTAGGATGGAAGAGATTGTGAAATATGAAAGCGTGACAAAGGAAATCAACATCCAAATGATCAAGAAGATTTGACTAGGAAATCTCCCAGAAAGATATGAAGACTCTGATGGAAGTCTGACAAGGTGAAGACCCTTGACAACCAATATATTTGGGAGACATGTCAAAATGAATGCAGGGTGTTGATACCTACAAAAAGATGTCACTAGAAAAGAACATCACCAAAAAGGTAATATGTGATTTGTTTTTGGTTTTTTATCTCTTGGAGAAAGTCTGGGTATGTGTGCAAGGCCAAGGTAAGGAGAATTATGAAAGATGTCAAAACTATGTACCTTTTGATCTAGAGAAATCACCATTGAAGGAAAAGTGAAGATAGATGGTCCTATGAAGGAAACCCTAAATGTCAAGCCAAGGACGATAATTTCTGGGAAAGAAGGAATGACATGATGAAAGAAAGTGATGGATGGATGAACCCTACATATGAATAAATTGATGACATTGAGGTCTTAGATCATCAGTCAACTAGAAGACCCTATAAAGTACTGATGATAAATTCCCTGTCTAAGAGGGAGCTTTGGGAGATTCCTATGAGTAGAGGAACTTGAGTAAGTTTCAGAGTGAAGAGGAACTTGGAACTCATCCCTGGTAAAGAGGGCGAGTTAGACACGACAATCTTGTCATCAGTTTGGAAGAAGGAATGGAGGATTGTGTAATCATTTGGCATATGACACTCTTTGAGGATGTGGTAGGGCATCCAAGACAAGAGTGGGCAAGAGGATCAATATTCTTGAGGGGGGGGAACCCAAGATGAGAATAGTCCTAGTAGGGCATACTCGAAGAACACTTGGGTGGGTATGACCCTAATAGAGACAATGATGATGTGTGTCTATCAATCATTGATCTCGCCAACATTGTGTGCTCTGATCTATTTGAGAGATAGAGTTGTTAGTCAAGGCCTTGCTATATGGAAACAATGTTGGTTGAAATGATGCTATAATAGATGGATAAATAATCCGACTCTTTTCTTATGAGAACTCTTGTATTGAGAATGTCTATGTACCATGTGTGTATGAATACCTACATAGTTAAGAGGGAGTGTAGAAAATAGTGTAACTAGGTTCGGTCTTCATAATGTCAAATCTTGTAATGATGTAATTTTGTATCAAGAAAACTATTGAAAAATGTGCAACAAGAAATGTTAAATTTAGAACGTGCTAAAAATAGGACTTCTAAAAATAGCAGTTTGGCCAGTGAGGTCATTGGCCACCTTGGGTGAGAGGTGAAAATGCTAAAAATAGAAAGTTCTAAAAATAGCATTTATGGGTCCCTTCCTATTTATAGCAGTCCCTAGTCTATCTATAGGAAGTAAAATTAATCTTGGTCTTAACAGCAATTGGAAATATTAATTAATTAATTCAATTGAGTTAATTCGAATTTGAAGTATTTGTGAGAATGCACATGAGTTGTCTCGCTGATTGAGGAATTTATTCTTAATTTCCTCCACTGATTGAGGGAATAAGTATGAGTTCTACAATGAGAGAATCAGTTGACTTATTTCTAACTAGTCAAGTCCAGTTAGATTATTTTAACAAGTTGTTAAAATAATAAAATATAGTTTGTTAATGCTTGCATGCATATGACAACTATTATTTTAGATAACTGAGGATTCACTCATGGATAATTGTTGCATGTCAGTTCTATCATAGACCCAGTTGAGATCAGATGAGTGACAATTTACTATCAGATGCTTGGATCTTCCCATGGAATATTCCTTGCATACATGAGGAACTAGTGTCCTTAAGGATTGCATAGTTGGACCTATGGTTGACAGCAGGTATGATTTGGGGCCAATGCTCATATGTTATGAATTGGACCCCAATCAAAATTGGGCAAGGAAATAGGGGATTGATGGATGGTTGCCTACATATTGAGGCATAGTGAGTCTATCATCATCATATTTTGATTGCAGGAAGTACAGGATAACTCTTGAGCTGATATTTTTTGTAAATAGAAGAGGATTTCTACTTGATTGATAATACAGTGTTGGGGGTTTTATGCTGGTGCTTTTCCCAATGATATATCTGTGTTATGTGTGATTATTCCTCTTGATCAGTTATATGTGTTTATGGTTGATGTTTCTCATGAAATTGATTTTCCTTTCGCTTAATGTTTTGTAGAAGTAGATCATGTGTTTTGCTTTAGTACATTGCATTACCAGTTTGATCTATAAGTGAAATTTTCACATGGTATCAGAGCACGAGTGATCAAGCAAGAACAATATACTAGCAGGAGAAATTTGAAGTTTATTATTCAGGATATAGATCTCAAGTTCTTATCACATCTATTTCATTGATGGCGTTCTATGGTTTGAGGCTTGAGTATGCCCTTGATGGCAACTCAAACTATATAGCTTGGAAGGATTGCATGGAGGCAGTTTTGGAAGATAATGGTCTTAAGGATTTCATTGATCAAGAATCCCTAAGCTACTGGCAAAGACTGGGCAAGTGGAATGGGGGAAGTGTGTGGCATATAGCATTAGGATGATTCTCTTGGAGGGAGTGTGAGTTTTCCATTTTTCGAGCCTCCATGGGACGGAGACTCTGCATGAAATGTGGAAACATTGAAAGATTTATATCAAATAGCAGTGATCAAAGGGAGGCTAGCACTGGAGGGAAAAAACTCGAAAGATCAAGTGTGAAGGGATGAGATGATCTCTATGTACCGAGCAAGCTCTTCACCTCAGGGATGAGCTTGCAAGTGTAGGGGTTGTGACATCAGATGAGGATATGGTGAGTCTAGCACTCCTTGGCCTTCCTAAGAGTTGGCATAGCTACTAGGACTCGGTGAATGGAAGGGAGAAACTGCCAGATTGAGAATGACTATGGTCAAATTTGATGCAGGAGGAGATCAAACTGAGCACCAGAGACAGTTCTTCATCTATGCATGATGAGGAGAACTATGCCTTAGCAAGTAAGGCAAAGAAGGGGAAGGAGAAGGTTTCTCTTCCCAAATCCAGTTCTTCCAATGATGGGAAGAAGGTTGAAAAATCAAAAGTGCGATGCTTATGTTGTCATGAGGTGGGCCATTATGCTGCAAATTATCCATAGAGGAAATCCAAGGAGGGATCCGGGGAAGGATCTAAAGGTGAGGCACTTGGTTCACAGTTTGAGTTGGATTTCACACTCTTCGCATGCATGGTTTCATCCATGGTGGGAAGTGGTTGGTTTCTTGACAGTGGAGCTTCTTTCCACATGACCAATGACAAGATTTTGTTCAGTTCTTTTGAGGAGAAAGATCTCCAGATACTCATAGCGATGGGTAATGATGATAAGTATAATGTCTCAGGTGTAGGCACGGTTATTTTTCAAAGAGAGCATGGATCTTGCCTTACCTTGACCGATGTCAAGGATGTACCAGGACTGAAGAGAAACTTGGTGTCGATCGCGATGCTAGAAGATAGAGGCTATGATGTAGTCTTCAGTAAGGGAAAGGCTTTCCTTAGACACATCATCACTAGACAAGTGAAGCAGATTGGTTCACGGGTCAGGAACCTATATGCTCTTGATGTTCAAGATGCATGCAAATCCTTGAGTAGCAAGGCAACTGATGGAGACTTGGTGGTTGAGAGGGAGGGTATATTACCTCTCAACATGCAGAGCCAGAAGAAGTCTCAGACGATTGTGGAGGAGCCACGATTGTTGCAGCAACTTCAAGAGGTTGTGGAGCAGCCACAACAAGGGAAGCTGAGAGGAGATCGAATAGAGACATATACTCATGCAAAGACCTCCAGTAGGGGGAAACTTCAAGCCAAGTGGGCAGAGGGATCACATGCATCCATACCTCCAAGTAGGAAGTGGGGCGATATAGAGTGATCATCCCAAGGAGGAGGGGCAGGATCCTTGAGGTACCCAACTCTTGGATGAGACCTTGCTACAGGAGCCCCGATGTGGAGTAGCAGGAACTAACTAATTGGGTAGAGACAGATGCATATGGAGCATTAGAGAGAGAAACACTGTAGGGAATCCCAGGATAGCACATAGCTAGTAGGTTGCAGCAATGCGAGAGGCACAAGTGTTTTACACAGTGCTAGGTGGCATAGAGAGGTGTGCAATGGTGCGAGATGCATGGAGATGTTGCGATAGCACAGATGTCATAGAGGGAGCACTTGTAGAGCTTCAGCATCAGAGTATGTTCCTATCCCAATAGAGTGGTCAGTTGGGAGTTTTTTTGTTCCAAGTGTTGTTGGAGCAAGTGGATCGAGTAGATGTGTTGCATGCAGAACATTCCAGAGTTATAAGATCAATTTCGAGAGGAATCCTTTCTTGTTGAGAGGGAGTGTTGAAAAATGTGCAGCAAGAAATGTTAAATTTAGAATGTGCTAAAAATAGGACTTCTAAAAATAGCAGTTTGGCCAGTGAGGTCATTGGCCGCCTTGGGTGAGAGGTGAAACTGCTAAAAATAGAAAGTTCTAAAAATAGCATTTCTAGGTACCTTCCTATTTATAACAGTCCCTGGTCTATCTATAGGAAGTAAAATTAATCTTGGTCTTAACAGCATTTGGAAATATTAATTAATTAATTCAGTTGAGTTAATTAGTTAAGGAAGTTTGAATTTGAAGTCTTTGTGAGCATGCACATGAGTTGTCCCACTGATTGAGGAATTTATCCTTAATTTCCTCCACTGATTGAGGGAATAAGTATGAATTCTATAATGAGAGAATCAGTTAACTTAGTTATAACTAGTCAAGTCCAGTTAGATTATTTTAACAAGATGTTAAAATAATAAAATATAGTTTGTTAATGCTTGCATGCATGTGACAACTATTATTTTAGATAACTAAGGATTAACTCATGGATAACTGTTGCATGTCAGTTCTATCAGAGACCTAGTTGAGATCAGTTGAGGGACAGTGTACATCAGATGCTTGGACCTTCCCATGGAATATTCCTTGCATGCATGAGGAACTAGTGTCCTCAAGGATTGCGTAGTTGGACCTATGGTTGACAGCGGGTATGATTTGGGGCCAATCCTCATATGTTATGAATTGGACCCCAATCAAAATTGTGAAAGGAAATAGGGGATTGATAGATGGTTGCCTACATATTGAGGCATAGTGAGTCTATCATCATCATCTTTTGATTGCAGGAAGTACATGATAGCTCTTGAGCTGATAGTTTTTGTAAACATAAGAGGATTTCCACTTGATTGATAATATAGTGTTGGGGGTTTTATGCTAGTGCTTTCCCTAGTGATATATTTGTGTTATGTGTGATTATTTCTCTTGATCAGTTATATGTGTTTATGGTTGATGTCGCTCATGAAATCAATTTTGCTTCCGCTTAATGTTTTGTAGAAGTAGATCATGTGTTTTGCTTTAGTACATTGCATTACCAGTTTGATCTACAGGTGAAATTTCTTCAAAAACTTTTATATTTTTTCTTGAGACATGGGTTTCATGCTCAAGAAGTTTCTTGGTCTTGTTGTGGCTCACATTGAGAGCCTTAGGCTAAGTTATGTAAAGTGAAGACTATCATGTATTGTTACACTTATAAATGTAATTGTTGTAAGTCAGAATTTCCTTCAAGACCATCAATGAAATACTCAAAAATGTACCCACCGAATTGATGCAAAGAAGCCACTGGAAATTATTTATTTGGATAGTCTAGAAGCCTCCTATGATGTCAGCCTAGTCAAGGGATCATATCGATGTTATAGACTTTTTTGGGCACTTCAACCCCAATCATAAATGTCCATAAACTGAGGGCTCCTAAGTCCCTAAAAGTGTTGCTTCACTGCCTAAAGGAACAAGGTCAGCTG
>APFE030661357.1:0-16931 GCA_000404065.3 Pinus taeda | reverse complement strand
ATTTTGTAATTAATTTATAAATTAATTCCCCTTATCTTTAATATGTATATAAATTACTATGTACATTTAATAATTTTTTAACTAACTATTAAATTAAATTAATTCATTTATTCACTTTTCATCTAACTACTAATTTAAATTAATTAATTTATTTTCCCTTTAAATAAGAATATTCATGCCCTTAACGTCTCCTAGTCAAATTTAGTCGTTATATAGCCATTTGTTGTTCTACTCTGACTATTTAATATGCAAAGCGTGATCTGATCCTTCAACTTGTCCTGACGATGAACCACACCGATTGGTTCGAAACATGTCGACAAATGAAATTTTATGTGATTTACGCCGAAGAATCTCTCATAAAAAAGACCACTATCTTAAAAGGAAAATCAACGAAGCCTTTGAAATAGAAAAAAAGGAAGAACAACTTGAACCGGGACGATAGATTAAAACTAAGCAACACCTGGAAACCTTTAATTGAAACCTTAAAAAATCAATAATTAACTCATTATTGATTTTTTAATTTTTTAATTTTTAATTTTTTAATTTTAATTAATTTATTTATTTTATTATTTCATTATTTTATCATTAATTAATTAATTATCAAATAAATATAAATACATACAATTAAATCAATAGGGACATATTAATAAATATAAACAATAAAATATATCTTTAAATCATTAATCAAACAATTTAGTTAATTAATCAAACAAAGTTATGAATCCAATTAAACAAATTAATTTTACCGTTTAAACTTTAATAAACATAATAATAAATCAATTTAATACAATTAATATTATTATTTCCCTTTAACTTATTAATTAATTTAATTAATCAAATTAATAAATGAATTAACAGTTTAATTCCATTAATATTTATTTATTTAAACAATATTTTA
The DNA here is from genome assembly GCA_000404065.3 of Pinus taeda. NCBI lineage: Eukaryota > Viridiplantae > Streptophyta > Pinopsida > Pinales > Pinaceae > Pinus > Pinus taeda. The sequence continues at coordinate 16,033 of APFE030661357.1, read as the reverse complement.
ACAATATTATTTAAATAATTAATCTTGTATTAAATAGTAAACTTAATAACTAATCGGGATTTTATCCCTTTCACTTGATTAATAAACTAATTAATTAACAAAATAATAAAATTAATTAAAATATATATATATTACTTATTATACTATCTATCTATATATATATATAATACTATATATATATATATATATATAATATTATATATTATATATAATATTATATAATAATGATAATAATAATATTTAATAAATGAAAAACTAGCAGGTCAACCAAATTTCATATAACTTTTCTTTAAAAACATATATATATTCCATCGACAGTTATGAGGTTTCAAATAACGCGCATTCTCCAACTATCTCCAAAAGGACAAACACAATAGATCGCGAAGCTAAGACACCAATGTCCCGAGAACCAGAAGAGATGAAGGAGATGCAAGATAAAGGAAGTTGGAAGACCATAGAGAAGAAAAAGAAAGCTACACCACCAATCTCGCCAAGAAAGACAAGGAGTCAGACAATTAGAAATTAGGAAATTATAGGTCCGATAGACCAATTTGGTCTCAGTGGACGTTAACCACCGACCACCATCATCATCATCATCATCATCTCATATTATTTTATATATATATATATATATTATATATTATTTATATATATATATATTTATATATTTTATATACATATATATATATATACCCTAAATAGAGCTCATGGATAAATCATTAATATCTGAGAATATCTATTGACGCATCCCCTGATGATGGACTCGCTTGGTAGTCTGAAACGTTGGGTTTACAAAACTCTATAACAGGTCATTCCTCCTCTTCTAAAATTATCCTCACCTATATGGATTCATTATTTAACAGCTTTAAGGATGTCAAAGATCTCATCTTCTCTAACACAACGTCTGATCTAGAAATCTAGTCCAGTGTGATATAGATTCCCATCTATCCAGGAATAGGTAGCACTTTGCTGTATAATCTTTCTTTTCTCCTTGGAGGACAAATATTGTGGAAACTTGCCTATAGTAAGATAATTGGCTATATCTGCATACCAAGGTGAGTAAATAGAAATAGCAAAGAGATATTCATCAGGGAAAGAATCCCCAATAGGAATGCAATTGTCATCAATAGTTAACCTAGAAAGGAAATCAGCTACTACATTATCTTTTCCAGGTTTATCAACAATTGTGATATCAAATTCTTGTAACAACAATAACCAGCTTGTAATTCTACCATTGGTAATTGACTTATTCATTAAAAAATGAATGGTAGAGTGGTCAGTGTGTACAAATACTTAATACCCCATGGTATAATGTCAAAATTTATTGATGGCATGCACGACTGGTAATAATTCCTTCTCGATCACTGTATAGTTGAGCTTAGTCGTAGTTAGATTTTTTCTTATGTAATAAATAGCATAAGGTTTCCTACACTCCAGTTGGCCCAAAACAACACCTACAGCAATATCATATGCATCTATAGCCATGTGAAACAACAGTTCCCAATTAGGTCCTCATAAGACTGGAGCTAGTGATACACAACATTTCAGCTTCAAAAAGACCTGCTTACACTTTCTTGTCCACAAAACGTCAACATCCTTCAAGAGAAAAGAGAATAATGGTGATGCAATTTTTGAAAAATTTTCTATAAACCTCCTATAATACCCTACATGCCCCAGGAAACTACATACATCTTTTTGCGTCTTAGGGGTTGGAATTTTCAAAATTACCTCTATTTTTGCAGGGTCTACCTTGATCCCATCAGTAAAAATGTAGTGTCCTAGCCTTTTAGTCATCATCATGTGACATTTTTTAGTGCTCAAAGCAACAGTAGTCTGTACACAACATTCCAACACTTTTTCCAGATTAGCTAATGTTGTTTCAAAAGCATCTCCATAAGGTGTAAAATCGTCCATGAATATTTCAAGACGGTCATTCAACAAATCAAACAAACAAACAAACAAAAATCCCAATGTTTCCCTCTGAAAGGTTGCTGGCGCATTACAAGGTGCAAAAGGGAGTACTCTGTATGCGAAAGTTCCCCAAGGGAAAGTAAAGGTTGTTTTATCTTGATCTTCTGAGGCAATCTGTATCTGATTGTAGCCACTAAACCCATCTAAGAATGAAGAGAATTTTTTCCTGGAAAGGGTATCAAGGACCTGATCTATAAATGGTAAAGGAAAATGGTCCTTTTGAGTGACCTTATTGAGTTATCTGTAATCCACTCAAACTCTCCACTTGTCATTCTTCTTAGGAATGATGATAAGCAGAGACACCCACTGACTGTCAGGTATCAGATAAATAAAATTATCACTCAATAGTTTTTATAATTCTTCCTTCACCATCTCCTTCAGTGCAGGGTTCATGGGGCGTTGTGGTTGTCTAACAAGTTTACAGCCATCCTTCAAATAAATTCGATGAGTTCATAGGTTAGGGTGGATCCCTTTCATATCTGTATAGTCCCATGCAAACGTCTTTTTGTATTTCTGTAATAACTATAATAACAGTTGGTTTTGCTCAGCAGTCAGGTTGGGGTTAATGTTTAGAAACTTTCCTGGTTCTATTTTAGTTGGACTATTATCATTATTCGGAGTGGTTCTCATTTGTTCAAAATATATATCTTCTACCTCTTCTTCCTCATTCGAATTTTTAATGGAAGCGACAAAAAGTGAGTTACTAATAAAACCATTAATGATATCATCTTCTGCCTCATCCTTGAAATACTGGGCTTTCCCCAGAGTGAGGAGTGGTAGGGAAAGATCTGATTCGGGCTAAAACTCATCCCACCATGGGTTGTATATATCCACATTTGGTTTTGGGGGGTAAAGATTAAGGTTCTTTGTTGCCTGGCTATCCAAGATCATCATAGATCCAAATCTGCAGCCTATAAATGCATCTGTAGTGGTCAGCGAAGGTCTCCCTAAGATCAAAGGGTGTCCCCCTAAATTGGATTTGGGCTATAAGATAAGAAATTTAACTGGATATCTCTAGCAAGCTATTGTAATCACTATATCCTCTAACACCCCCTTAGGTTTAACACATGATCTGTCTGCTAATTCAAGTACAGTAGGAGTATGTCTAAGCCCCTGTAGCCCTAGGGTGGTAAAGAGGTCCTTTGTCATTACATTAATGGAAGCCCCATGATCAATCAATGTGTTAGTTATGGGTTGATCATTAATGTAGACAGTAGCCGTAAGATTTCCCAGATCATTATACTTAGTCAGAAGAAGTTGTGTGGACATTAATTCGGATAATTTCACCATCACATGTATGGTAGCAGGGTCTTTAGGCTTCCTCCCAAATTTCTTAATGCATAAGTCTCGCACTTTTTTAACATAAATAGGTACTTCTTAAAGGGCTTGCAGTAGAGGAATTCGTACATGCAAATTTTGCAACTCCCTAAGAAAATCAGATTCACGTTGTGAAGGCATTCCAGGCTCAGTCAATCTCTACAGATATGGAGGGTTCTGAGTTACAGTAGTCGAGTCAGCTATTACAGGTGTATCAACCTTTCCCAAGTTGGTTGTTACAGCAGTAACAGTCCTTCGCGGGTTCGTTGTTACAAACGTGATAGCTTCCTCTATATCGGTTGTTATAGGTACAGCAGTGACCTCAAAGCCTACGATATCTCCTCTGGAAGGTTCACAATCCTCCTCTGTAATGATAAGGGAGTGACTTGGTTTAATTACCTTACCTGATCGCAATTGAATTTCATTAAGCCCCACGAGGGTAATGAGGTAAGTCTGGAAGGTAGGTGAAGCTTCTATGCCCTGAGTTGCTTAATTGTTCGAGTTTGGGTTAGGTTGTACAGGTAGTTGGGGTCACACAGGCAATGTAGGAGAAGGAACTTGGAAAGGAGGTAACTGTAGTTATTGTTGCATTGGCAGTTCATGTAAAGTTGTATTTTGGGCATTTCCTCTCCATTTTTGGTTCCAAAGAGTATGGTTGATATTGAGGATATTGAATAGAGGGAAATGGAAACCACTGGTTCCAGAGTGAAGGAAATTATTCTAAAGAAGGAGTAAGATATTACCATGGATATTGTTGAGTATTATATGCGTTGTTCCACAAATTGAAAGAGGAAAAATCTTGACACATACCTGGAGGTTGTGATTGTCATGGCCTCCATGGTGCAATGAAATAAGAGGACTGCACCCCCTCGCTTGACTCTTTAAGTACTACCTTCATTCAAGGAAGCTCCGGACATTGCCCTATTGAATGTTCCAGTGCACAAATATTGCACAAGATGATGATGTTTAATTCACATTCCCTCAAAGGATGCTTCTTCTAGCAATTCAAACAAAACACAGCCAGAGGTGTATCAGCTTCCACTTGTGTCTTCTTGATCTATGTTGTCGTTATCTCAGCAGATAGAGTACTGAGGATGTCAGTCTTGAATTTTTTGAGTAAATTCTCAATCTCTACTATGGCTACTCCTCCTCCTGCATATTTTTGTATTTCGACAGAGACCTCTCGAATTGTGCTTCTCCCCTTGGACGATCCTCTAAAGCAACTTAGATAGATCTTTACGATTTCAGCAAATGGTTCCTGTAATGTATCCCCTTTCCCTAGTAGGTTCAAGGTGTCAAGGCATTCTTCCCTCATTCCTCTGATAAATATGGTCTTCAATATTTCATGGTCTAAATCGTTGTGTTTAGACCTCTGTATATTATAGTGGAACCGCTCTACATAGTCTTCCAGGCTCTCATACTCCCTCTGCGTCATTCTGAATACTTCCTCCCTTAAGTCTCTGATTCTACAATAGTCTTGGTACTTTGATAAGAACGTCTCCTTCATATCGCTCCATGTTTGAATAGAAGCGGATCCCAATCCCATGAACCATCTCAAGACTGCCCCTTTTAAAGTAACCAGAAATAATTTCAATTTTTGAGCATCTGAGATATAGTCATAACTTCTGCATAAGACATCAAATTCAAATAAAAAGGTGTATGGATCTTCCACAGTCATCCCTTGGAAGGATTGTAAGGATGATAGAGGAATATTTTTCATAGGAGCTTCATCTCCAATATTCCTAATTGAGAACTCAAAGGTGGTAATAGTAGCATATGTTTTAGCATTGTTGACATTGTTATCCCCCATGGCTAATCTGTCTAACCCTTGTTGTAACAGATGCTCTTCAAACTGTTCTTCTGATGGTCTTCCAGGTGTGATTGATGGCTCAGATATCCCCAGGGCTGGTTGTTTAACTGCACTACCTGAATTTGGATATTGATAAACCAACAGGTGCTCTCTCGTCTCAGGTGTTTGATGTTCTCCCTCGTTTCTCTCCTTGTCCCTCAGTCCTAAAGTTCTGGCTACTAGCTTCCTCCTGCGGCTCCTAAATTGGATTCTTGATCCTGGGAGTGTGGGTGCTAGATTTAGAATACCATGGCCCTAAGATAGAGGAATCAAAGGTTTCTGCCCTAGTTATGGGAGTGACAACTTTTTTTGGCCCTATTTTCCTTGCATCCCTTTGAGAGCTTGATTGTTCTTTTTCTTCCTTAGAGATTAGTTCCTAGATAAATGTTTTCCTTCCCGAATCTACACTCTTCCTTTCCTTTTTACGACCTTTTTTTCTTGTGACTTATTAGAGTGGGGGGGGTAGTTTTGGTATTTCTATAGTTCCTATAGTTTCACACATGGACCCTATGTGTATTGATTCACACTCTAAGTGTCTTAATCTTCAAGAGTGGTGAGCCTGCCTAGGTATGTTAAAGCGATGAGCAAGTTCTTACCTCTCGTCTTACCGCCCATCAACTGAAGAGTTAAAGACACACTAAAGAAAACACCAAAATACCATGCCCTAGTGATCACAACAGTTTATGTTAGAGCGATGTGCAGGTTCTTACCTCTCGTCTTACCATCCAACAATTGTGGACTAGGAACACTCTATCATCAAACAAACAATTTGGTTGACTATATTGTCAACTTCCATCCCCGGTAACGGCACAAAAATGTAGTGATGTTTTAATCAATCCTAAATGACCGAGAATACAACATTTAATTGTCAACCTAGGGTAGGTCTTGCTGTTTCAATGGATTTCACATTGTTTGTGCCGATACACTACAACCAAGAATGAAAAAAATAGAAAGAATAGCAAAAGATGTCGTTGAATCAAATTGCAAAACTCAATTCATTTTTGTAGAAATAAAAACACTCCACAAAATTGAAATCACACTTCGCAACTACCAAAGGAAGGGAGCGCCACACAGTAACTAATGACTACGCCAGCTAGTCATTATCATTTTGTTTAATTAAACCAGTGTAATAGCACAATATAATTTGGAACAGAAGCAGATATAATTCACAATTTGTACAACAATAGCAGAAAACCATATGACAATAAATGAAGCAATAATGTACACTACATCTACTACTGCAGTCCTTGCTAAATAGGAGGGCCCTTCCTCCCTAGCAGGGGTGCAGGAATAACACGAGATTAATTAACGAATCAAATGAAGAGCAGTAATAGCATCATTGTAGTGATTTAACATTAAAATAATTCAAAGTTACTGAAGCAGAGTAAGAGTGTTTTTATATATGTCGTCCCTGTACATAGGAAATCGAGTATCTTTTATAATTATTACATGCCCAAAATTAGGAATAGATCAGTCATGAGAATCTCATGATTATCATGATGATCAAAAATAAAAGTAGTTACAACCTATTTCTAAATACAAAAACTCTCAAATATATCAGTTATGATTGCAACCACTTGGGTATGTTACTTCTAAATAAACAATTCCTAATGCTCAACAGCTATTATGTGGAATACTACCCACAACTTTCCAGCTACGATGCAATAGCATCCTGCGAGTAAATGGTGTTTTGGGATGTAACGGGAGACATCACCCTTGGTGTAATAGCAGTCCTCTGTATCATCGCGTAGTGTAATAGCAACCTGTAATAACATTCAATGTGTAATAGCAACATGTAATAGCATGCAAGGTTTAACAACGAACTTCTCTACCTGCTCTAAAATTGATCAGCGATGCCTATTTACTTCATAGCCTTATTCAGTGAGCAACTCCTGAAAAGGAGAACAACTTCCAAAACTCTCCTCTAATGCTCACCCCGGTTAGCCACAAAAAGGAATAAAGTATCGTAATATTCAACAATATATGGCAAAATAACATAATTGTGGAATAGGTTGTAAAAGTGAGAAAAAAGGGTGATTAATCATGTAAAGTTTCATGGGCCTGGAGGATAAGAGGATCAAAACTGGGGAAAGAAGGTGCAGGAAATAGGTAAAAGTTCACACCCAACAGTAGGTTTCCCACCAATCCTTAACATGTGGGGCAGCTTCGAGAAGTGCAAATGTAATCTTTTCCCGATTGGAAAAGTCATGAACTGAAAACTATTCTTCCAATAGATTTAACCATTTATCTATAGTGTCTGCATCTATCATGCCTTCGAATATGGGAATATCAAAGTTAACTTGTACCTTAAAAGGAGTGGCGCCTCCAAAGTCATTATTGGATGAAGATGCATCGCCTGTGGGTAGTTTTTGAAGAATCTGGGCAAAGTTATCCATCATCGCTTCCCTCTATCGCTCAAGGGCTTCCTCAAGAAAAAGTTGCAAGGTTCTCCTACCTCCTTGTCTTTCTTTTCTTCTACCATCAGAAGTCGTCAGGTTTTGCGAGGTTGATCAAAAATGGTTCAACCAGATCGAGCCCTAACTCCTTATACCCTTATGTCGTTGGGAAAATGCAAATAAAAACAGAGAAAGAGCAGACCTCTCTCATACCACTGATATGATCTTAAACAAGAACGCAACAACTTATAAATATAATCATAAACATAGGGATGCAGCAGAAAAACACTTCATTTCATTAATAGAAAAATATTGAACTGTGCTTACAAATAGAAAGGAAATAAGATAGCTCGAGCAAGGGGTAGCTTATCTCTAAGAAGAGATGTGGCGGCTACATGCCTCTGAACTAAGTTACAATGGGGTCAAAGGCCTTTTTTTATTTAACAACAAGAGAAAACCCTAAACGACCAAAACCCTAACTCGGGGAGATGTAAAACCAAGAGCTTATGGGCCTCATTGTGGTTAGTTGGGCAGCCAGCTTCCCGGGGTTGTAACTCCGTCATATTATCCCTATTTGACGCATATGATACCTCATTAGAAAGATCTCTTTGAGGACTAAAACTATTGATCAATTGCTATTTTGCTATAAAAAAAAACATCGTTTATGGCCTCAAAACAACTCTGAAAGTTCACGACCCAAAAAACTACCAAAAATAGTAAATTGTGCTACAATTAAGGAAACATTTCAAACTGACTGGGGGGTCTAAGTGGAATAGGTGGGTGGCCACCAATATCCACATGGATCATAAGTGAACTTCTATAAAGCAATAATTAAAACTAAATGCAAATCTACTCTAAGTAACAGAAAATAAATCCTAAATCTATCTCAATTGAAGGAAAGATTAGTCCCCCTCTCAACCATGAGCAAGGTAAAAAGGGGATTTGGACCAGCGTTGAATTTGGGATAAAAATGAAGTCAATAAGCTAAGGAAATAGTTCCAATACTTATTAATAGTTCAAGCAAGTATATGTATTCTATCTGATGAATAGTTATCAGATCTCTAGTGCACATACATCCAAATTCAAATAAAATGAATTCAAACTAAAGCATATCTGACTGCATTAAGGAAATAGTTCTCATAAAACAATCATTATTAAAACCAAGATAAACTTGAAATGAATTTGCTAAATAGTTAACAAGTATGTCATGTGTATCTCCTTGAATTCATAATTTAACTTGATAACAATTAGATCCATCATTAAAAGATAACTTTCAAATGATTAAAACAAACATGTATTAAATGAAATTACAATAGTGCAAAACTTCAAAAACACATACTTATCAGGATCAAGAATTGCCTCATATTTCATTAAATGCGGGCCACCAATCAACCTTTATCTCTGACAATGGTGTACAAAAAATAAAGATTTGATTATAGCCTTTGAGTGCATGAAATTCTCAGAAAATTTCATGATAGAATGAAATTTTTAGAGCTGAAATACATCTCTTTTAATATCCATAAGTCTAGCCCAAACATAGCTAATTCTCTACAAAAAATATTTCTCCCTACAACAGTGCAAAAATCCATCTCTTTGCAAAGAATTTCCTCCCCAAGTTTCAGATCTGGAACCCTTCCAAAGCATTCTCTAAAAGCCATATTTATAATTACAAGATGAAAACCAAAATGAGAGTTGTGGGAGAAATAAATTTTCTTCAACAAATTGATTTGCCAAAACTCTATTTCTTCTCTTGCTAGAGTAATTCCATTGTTCAAAATCTTTTCTTCCTCAACTGCTCTCCTGCCAAAAACCAATCAAAAGTAAATTAAATTGCAAATCAAAATCAGAAATACCAAATCTGGGAAAACAAACATCTCCAATCAAAATTTAATTAAATAAATAAATAAAAAGAAACGTGAGCTTCTCATTTGATCCTTGTAAAGATATTTTTTATCGAAGAGAACATAATCGAATGGATTTTCAATCAACAGAGGCTTTAGGCAAATGAAAATGCAAAATCTAAGCTCAGAAAAATAGTTTTTGTTACAAATTCGGAGCTTAATTTTCTCTTAATGTTAAACTCAATTAATGATTGAATCTGGTCATGCAACCACTATTCTCCATGATTTTATCTAACGAGTCATCTTGGGCCTCATTTGGCATGTATAACTCAACTTATGAATTTCCAAAGTTGAAGTGTCTTAATTGCCAGAATTCTGGAAAAATCTCTGCTTAGGCTAAAATTAAGAAAATTTTGATTAAAAATCTTAGTCTAAAATTAAATTAAACAATCTTATTAACTATTAATTAATTAAAATTATTTCATTAATTAATACATACCATTTAATTACAAATATTAAATTAATTAATTAAATTGTACTATTTTACCAAATATAAAAATAAATTAATTATTACAATAAATTACTTATTTTCAAATTAAAATTAATTAATTAAATATAAAAACACATGTATGCTTGCAACTATTAAGTCATGTTGCTCCACAAAGGGCCTTACTGGCTTTTTGTTCCATTCCATGGGCCATGAGAGAAGTGGGTGCCTGAGGGGCTTTATTATATATTATAAAGTGGAGCCATTTTATTAGTCCCTGCCTGGGACTATTAGCGATTGATAGATCGTTGACCGCCCATTAATTCATTCTTTGACCATATTTTTTTTTGACGTTATCATCGTTTAACCAAAGTTTTAAAATGACAATTATTGTCTATCAAAATTTTAACCAAAGTTTTTGGCTGGGCAAGAAAGGACCTCTTATTGCAGGCTTCGCTTATTCCAATGCAAAAATGTAGTGACAAGTTATAGTTTATCCAAAGTCTGAAAAAATTGTAATGACAATGTGGTAACAAATTCTAGTTTATCCAACGTCTGAAAAATTGTAATGACATACATGAAACTTAGGCGCATGTAAAGTTTATTATATAGCTGCCACGTCTCACCTCTCACACAGCTGGCTACCACCGTCTGCCACCTCTTACCACTGCAACAAGGCAAGGTAACCCAGTTAAGTTGATTGACCTTAGGTACAGTTTCTTTTGTTGTTTTCATCGTTTCCCTTTCTCATCGCTAAGCAGCTGTGGTGATTTCTACAGGTTCTTCTCCAGAGGATCCGGGCTACTTTTCAAAGCAGAGAACTGTGCTTCCAGCCAAATTCCTCCATTTCTCATTTCTCAGGTAAGCAACTACCACGGCTTCTTGGTTGCTTGGAACTGGATGGTTCGTCTCTTTAAGGCATTCTGCCCCTTAGCTCTTAGATTTCCAAAGTTGAATGTGTGGGAAGTGGTGAAGGTCGAACAGCTCTGCGCTGTTGCTGGGTACTCTTTTCCGTTGTATTCAAGGGTGCGGCTGACATTTAAATCTAAGGAGTCTAATGCCCATTGAGGTATCTGTAAACTGATTCCTGAGCTCTTAGTTTAAGTCTGTTTTCGGGGCAGACCTTGCAATCCCTTCAAGAAGGGGTTAGGTCTGGTTAGCTCCACTTGTTACTAAGTTTACTGTTCGGTACACCGAGATGTTATATTATCTAAGAAATGCACTCTGTTTTTGTATAGCACGGTTTCCTATTTTAGGCTTGCAACCAAGGGTTTTTGCTCGCTTAATTCAACACCATGCCTACTCTGGTGCATTATTTGTACTCTGATATAATTGTATGATTACCTTATTTGATATTAATACTGTGTCGAGAATAGAAAATTTGATGTTAAAGAATACCAATAAGGTTCATTTAAGCTACTTGACTGAAAGAATCAATTTGATACCGGTTCACCATTCTGAATACTAAGTACTCTTTTATTTTGCTGCTGTTTCACATCAGTTAAAGCTTCATCTGAGAGTGTTATATGTTTTCTTCCTTCGATGCTGAGGGTTTCTCTTACTACAAGGGGTTCATAGAGTTTCTTGTATTTGTCGGGTCAAATGCAAATGTGATCTCCTGATCGTTTTGGGCCGAATCGGTTCCAGGTTATGGGTTGTCGACCCTCGATCCTTCTGAGTCTTCCGGTTAATATGTACAACTTCTTTCTCTGTTAATGAGACGCCAGTAATTACTGGTTATGCACTGCTGTTACCGAGTCGTTTTAGTTCCGCGCTTGTTTCCTCAGGAGTTGATTTTGTGAATCTTTAATTATCTTACCCGGATAGGTATCTGTTTAGTGTTCGTAATACTCTGCTATCTTGCAGGGTTGGCTCGGCCCTTAAACTCGGGCAGTCTTCTGGAAACTATTGTCACAGAAGAGGTTATTATACTTGCTTAGGGTTTGTCACGATAAGTCTTGATACATCCTTTGTTCAAGTCTCAGGTCTTTCTCTCTATAATACTAATCTCTGACTGTTATTTTTTTAAGAGTTCACACAGTGTAAAGCTAGCCTCCTGCCCGCTTGTATTTCAGTTTTTTAAGTTTTTCCTTAAACCGTAAAAGACAGGTCCATATAACATATTTGTATTTGGGATATATTGTTTCTCCCCATCTACTCTTTCTGTAACTTATTCTAGGTTTCTGAAATTTCCTTTCAAAGGTAGACACTTCTTTGAAGTTTTGCATGACTTGCTTTAATTTTTTTTTGTTTATCTACCATCATAGTGAAATTCCTTGGATATGGCCTCTATCAATACACTTGATAAAATATAAGAAGTAAGGAAAAAACAAAGTCTCTCTCTTCTTTAGTTGTTGACTTTATTTGTAAGAATTTTATTTATGGCCTTGAAAAATCCTTGATCATGTTGGCACTTTTTTCTGAATAGCATGGTTTTAGAAGATTGAGGAGAGAAAAGAACATGGAATCTGCAGTTATATTTACATAGAACTCACTCGGCATCTAGAGAAGAATGTATGAAATTAAACAGCATCAACACCATATATGGTGTAAACACAACAACATTTTTCAGCAGTTTTGGTATGTGCAGTCATTTCAAGAAAGGCCTATATAATCTTGAAAGAATATGTGATAATTAATTAACAACTATTGATTTAAAATTATAAAAGACATAGCGGAATACTTGATGGTCCTCTGTTTATTTGGATGTTACAAAAAGCTTAGCTACAATGATTTAAGAGTACGAATGGGAGCACTCACTCATCTATGAAAATCTGTATTTCAAATGCCAGTTGTGAGCATTTACCATGGGTATGGTCGCCTTAAATAGGCATTACCGATATCAATTTGGTCATGATACTGCATGAGTACTGTAATCAATATCAATATCTGATACTGCATTTTCCAATCACTTTGATTTACATCCTAATTTAAGCTAGTTTTTTTTTTCCTTCTCATGTCCTAATTTAAGCTAGTTTTTTTTCCTTCTCGTGCCCTATTATAATTGCATTCTTAATATTGAGCTGTTTGACCTGCCTTGGCCTAAGTTTCATGCGAGAATTAAAAATCTGATTATGGTCGGTCTTCTTGGTTGCTAAACCGTTGTTGCATATTATATCCTTACTTTGTGAATTATGAATTATATGAAGATCGGATAAAATTGTGAATTATGTTTTAAAGGACGGGGATTGTCCTTACACTTCCAGAGCTTATATATCTTTTGTTTTAGTAGGTTAAATTATGTTTAAGTCGACATGTTGTTACAATTATTGGTTGGTTGGGAGAAATGGGAGCAGTCGCTGCTGGAGCGTTTGTAATGGTACTCTATATATATTTTATTCATTAAATCTAAATTCTCTGATCCATAGATCGAGTAAAGTATATTTTTGTTCTCCGAGATGTTAATCCTATCAGAATTAGATGAGATGAACTCATGGAATGTATTTTTAGTATTGTTTCTTGTATTTTGAAGTCAGCTGATTAATTACAATAGACCCAAAAAATTATAGAGAACTTCTATGATTCTTATAATATAAAGAGACAAATCTGTATATTAATGTAATGTTTTATGCAGCAAGAAACAAAACTCTGAACTCTGTAAAACGATTTTGCTTTGATATTAGAAATTAAAACGATTTTGCTTTGATATTAGAAATTAGAGAGATATCTAAATTAAAAGTTTTATAAATTATAGTACCTTGATTCGCTTGTAGTACCTTGATTCGCTTGTAGCAGAGAGTGTCGATCAGCTAATTCTCCTGAGTAAGTTCAGAGCAGAGAGTCTTACTCAGAGCAGAGAGTGTGGCCGCATACCTTATATGCTTGTTCCTATTCCTTGTCTCTGTAATTTCGCAGGGGTTAATTCATTCAGCTCATCCAGATTTTGCTTTGACGAAAATGCACAGGTAGGAGGGATTACGAACTGGGAGTACGTGTTGTGTGCAAGTGTTGGCAGGGGAGGGGCTGAGTTGCACGTGGCGAGGTGGCATGAAAGAGAGAATGACTCTCATGCAGCAGAACACGACCGCTCCTATCTTCGTGTTCTGGGCCGTTAAAAATATCTTAAAATATTAAAAATATATTTGTATATTTAAGAGTGTTTTAAATAATATAATATGAAATAATCACAATTTAAGTTGTAATAAAATTATTATAATTTATTAAATTTTTCTAATAATATTTTTAAATTAATTTGGTAAATTTTTCTAATAATATTTTTAAATTGATATTATATTTTTTTATCTTGAACTAATAATATTATCATAATGTTTTAATTTTTTTTAATATTTTTAAATTTATTTTATCTGAAATCTAGGTGAAATATTTATGAATTTAAATTTAAATTTTGATATACACAATGGAAATATCCAAGTATCTAAAAAGACCTTTTCCCTACAATATTTAAAAATAATGAATTTATTTGAAAATTCAAATCTCATTTTTAATCGAATTTTTTTTTTCACTAGATAAAAAAATTAAGATGAAAAACGTAAGATGAAAAACGTGATAAATGTTGGACCACTCATTTAAATTGGCATAGTGTCACGAAAAACAATCTCCATGAAAACTGTGAGACATTTTCATTCCCTTAAAAACCTACTCTGGAGTAATAACACGATATTTTTTATTAAAATCCGCTCTACATTAATCGACATATTGTAAATAGATGGACGATAAGCATGGACGCATGTCCTCACCAAAGTACACCCCCGGAACGCCAACGTTGTCCTCACCTTTAGTTCTTGAGTCTATAAATTGCATCTCCTCTTCCAAGACAGACACAGCTTCTTTATATTTTGTAGCCATGTCTCCATCGGAGGAAGGAGGAGCTCCTGCTACTCATTATATCCTCAAAACATTATTGGCACTACTTTTTCTGCAATTGTTAAGTTTGGCGATGATCGTTTGCAAGCAGCTCTGCAATTTTCTCTACACATACTGGTGGAAGCCGCGAACCATCAAGAAGATTATGGAAAGGCAAGGAATCAGAGGGCCACCGCCTCGTTTTATTAGTGGAAATCTGTCTGACATGACTAAACTCAGAGAGAGCGAGGCCGCTAAAGACATGGAGCCTATCAGTCACGACATTGTGGACAGACTCTTGCCCCACTATGTGCAATGGACAAATGATTATGGTATGTCCATTTTGCCACTACTAGTTGAGAATTCTTTCAGAAGCTTTTGTCATAACTAGTTCTGCAACAACTTTTGTCAAGCTTTCTAAGGAGGATGAAATCTTTCCATATTTTCTTAAATTTTAAAAAATACTGGGATGAAAGAAATTTAAAATTAATTTTTTATATTAATTTTTCTCAATTTGAAGTTCTTTATACTAATATAAATTTATAATAATTTATTTGTTTTTAATATAGATTAATTATATTTAATAAGAGTTTGTATTTCAAAATTAAAGTGTTAGAGATTAAAGTTTCTAATAAAAAAGCTGATACATATGATAAAATTGAAAATTTTGAAATATCTTCGTAACTATTGCATAATGTTAAATAAACAATATTTTATATAGGAAATGGAGTCCCCAAAAATCACTGTAGAACATGCCGCAGGAATGAAATATTCCAGTTTCATGTTTATCAACCACAAGTTCAGTTATTGCGCTAGTATAGTAAATAAACAGGACCATGCTACAGAAAAATGAATTAGATATTCCAATTTAGTGTTTGCCAACCACAAGTTTGACTGCACTAGTATATAGTAAGTAAACATGATCATATTATAAGTGGGGTAAATTCATTATGATATCGTGTGTACAGGCCGACGCTTCTTATTCTGGTGGGGCAATGAACCTCGGCTGTCGATTAGCGAGCCAGAGGTAATCAAAGAACTTCTCTCTGCAAAGAACGTCCTCTCCTATGGAAAATCACAGTTGCAGCAAAAAGGTGTGAAGGATTTCATCGGGAAAGGTCTGTTGATGGCGAATGGACAAGACTGGCTAAACCAACGGCGAGTCACAGGTCCTGCCTTCCGCCACGAGAATCTCAAGGTACTCGACATTGCAATTCCATGCACGTTACGAATATTAACAAACAAATTTAGAGACAGCGGCTTATTAAATATCATGAGAATAAGCTGGAAGTGTTTTTTTTCCATGGTTCTTTATCTATAGATCAGTTTATTTGACGAAAATAAATGTCTCTGCAGGGACAAGTGTCAT